>QLTV01002118.1:1497639-1509189 GCA_003457575.1 Thermophis baileyi | reverse complement strand
GCCGGAGGACCTTAATTACAGCCTCGGCGTTTGTCGATGCCATGGGGAAACCTCTAACCTAACATAACACATCACTTCACAAAGTAGTCAAATAGTAGTCAAAATAGACTTGGAATGAATCTAAAGTGAGAAGGATATCTCCCAATTACTAACATAGGAAACCTGCAAGATATTCTGCTTTCTAATACTTCAGCAAAGTGGGGTGAAATTTGCCAAGTGGTTGAAGCCTAATTTTAGATAAACTCATGTTCCTTTAAATTTCATTTTAAAAACGGAAAGGAGACAAGGTACTTTACTGTTCTGAGACGAAATCAGATTGCATTTGCAAGAATAGTCTGGGACGATAGACTTTTCCCAAAAGTTCAGTTGGTGTTGTGCAAAGGGCAAATTTACAAATTTGAGATAATTTAACATATAGAGACATTTATTATTTGATGAACAATTTGTATGAAAAATGCAAACACTGTAGGTTGGCATTTGGGATGGAATTGATTTTTTTACAATATGTATACCTAATATTGTTTGATAGAATTTGAGATGAAAATACATTTTCTGCAAGCAAAAGGTACATCTGCACTTACTATTTAAATCTTTCTTGGCAGCTTAAGAATAGAGTTAGAAAAAACATATCCAGACTGAGATGCTGCAGTAATTGTTTGTAAGGCATTCAATCCAAAATGCAAGGTACCATATAATCCTATCAGACAATTCCCTTATTGCTTTGCTCCTTTCATAACTGCTTGTGTGGGGGAGACATTTAACTTCATGCCTGGGTGCATATATATATATATACCCAATATACGTTGTATGTGTACACAATTGCACACAAAATAAAGTCAAATTATATATTGTTGCTTAAAATATCAAAATGTATATATGTGCAGACACAACACATTCTAATTACGTTTACTTTCCCTTTTTAATCAGCGCTAAAATAGCACCGTGGCTAAGAACTTTGCCTAGTGCATAAAATGTGGTCTTTTATCACAAGTGTCTGGAATAACAATAAACAATGGAGCCCCTCATCCCTCAATGATGGGAAGGAGGTGAATAAAGACAGTGCTATCTTTAAAAATAGAATAGGAGCTTATTGAGGCACAGAAGCAATATTCCATCTAAGCAGACTTTTATTGAGAAAAGCAAAGAGTAAATAAGGAAATATTTCTGTACTAACTATTTAGCAATTTTTATATATACATGTCAACTCTGTCACCTTGATAAGTTATGGATACCTATACTTTAAATAAAAGCAATTCCTTTCAGTACTTCAGCATTCTCCAATATGTTTTAGGGACTCTGCTTTCTAAAAACTGTGGCACAAATAGATTTAAAATGTCATATCCTAACATTTGCTGTCCCATTCTTTTCCTTCAATAAAAATAAGCAGAGATAGGTGACAGACAAACTTGAGAGCCCAAAGATGTGTTTAGCATTTGAGTCAAATCAGATGATGATACAAGACACAAGAGTCATGTTTTAACCTACTTTACCTCCACCACCATCAAGATAAGTGGCATGTAAAATGTTTTTAAATTTTGTTTCCCTATTAGAAGATTCTGAGATTCTTTTTGTAGCAACTGAAGGCTGGTTTTAACCAGGTTACTGGATTTTCTTTTGCCTTACTTTTCCTGTTGCAAAATAGTAGGAAATAAGGCTCCCCATTCTATAAGATTTCTAAAGCATGACCTTCAAATATTCAGAAGATGTTTAACACACTTTATTTGTTTACTTACAGGATTCTGGAAATAAGATTCAATACACAGCCCTTATTCTCCTTGTCCACCTTGTCGCTTTCCAAATAGACAAGACTATGGTTTCTAACATTTTCAGCTAATAAGAGTTTTAAGTGGAAATTCTGAAACTTAATAGTTCAGTACATCTGGAGCAGATCAGATTAAGGAAGGCTGCTTTGAGCACAAGATTAAATCTTGATCACAAATGTATTATTCTGCTCCTAGAGATGGAAGGAAGCATAAACACTCAACGTGGACTTGGTTGTAAAGCCATATAATCGACTTTTCTGGGATAAGCGGCATAAGAAAAGTCTTCCTGGATCAGGTCAGAAGTTATTTATTGCAGCAATTTTGGGAATTTTTCTTTTATATATAATTTTATTAAATTTCAAAAAAAAAAACACCCCTCCAAGAATAAAAGATAAAAAAGGAGAAAAAGAATTGAAAAAGAAGAAAAGTCAGGGGGAAAAAGCATGATAAAAATGCAAAAAGAAAGAAAAAGTAAAGAGAATAGAAAAGGAATGACTTCCGACTTTCTTTGGTGCAGATATAGATAAAAAATGCACCAAACCCTTACTCTAAAGTTCACAATAGTCTACATTATTTCTATAATCCCGTATAATTCTAGTCATCAAATCCCAAAATCAAATTTTCATTTCTTTCAGTTTCTTGCAAAATGTACAAAGTGGTTTCCTTATAGAAATAAAATTGGTCAAAATCTTTTCTTCAATCAAAGCTGGCAATTTTGCCATCTCCAAGAATTACATCAGCTTTACTTTCACTCCACTTTTGCACTGTAGGCATTTAAAGGTCCTTCACCTTTGAGCATATAGGAGCACTGCTTTTATATATGTTGTGGGAGTTTTGCTAACTTTAAAATCAGAAATTTCTTTCCTAAAGAATGGGAAAGAAACTAGTTAAGGAATATTCAATACTCCTCATTTATCACACTATTTTTCTACTAATATCTATTTTTCTAATAATATATTTTGGGAAACAGAAATTCTCCAAACCAGGGTTTAGTTTCTAGGAATTAAAATAACAGAGTTGGAAGGGACCTTAGAGGTCTTCTAGTCCAACCCCCTGCTGGAATTATGACATGAGATCCACAAATTATTTTGCAGAATCATTTGCAACCTATTTCTTCCCTTCAAAAGCACCTTGAGAGGTTAGAAAGAGATTCATTTCTAATTAAATTACAGATTCATTTCTAGTCTTGCTCAGCAAAGGACTTTGGGAGCTGTTGGAGCCTCATCCCAAACTCAGATTAAATAGTATCATTAGAGATAGCCAAATATTCATAGCCAGCTAGAATTAAACCATGCTGGTTTAATTCTAGGCCAATGAATTTTAATTAATAATGGAATTATTTGAAATTTGCATTTTAGCTGCAGCAATGGCCTTGACACATACCCAGTTCCACAGATGTTATGTGTCAGCTCACAGTCTAACTAGGAAGACAAGAACTGAGTGTACATGAATATATATATATTTTCCCGAGTAGGCTATGAAAGTATTGCTATTTAAAAATAAATAATAATGTAATTTATTTACAGTCCTGAAAATGAAAATTGAACAGAAGTTAGGGGTGGCTGACTCAGGCAAGGGGAATCTTTGAAATGATATGAAGCCATGACAGAATGTTTAACAAATTATTTACCCTGAGTTGAGCTGATTTGGTTACGGGAAACAATTGTTTGCATTTACTTGCTTATAAATGTGTTTTAAATAAACAGAAACTTCCTAGCACATGCCTCGGCATATAGTATTTTGTTGTTAAAATGGTAAAAAAAAAAAAAGGAATAAAGCTGTTGGTGTTTCAGATTCAACAAAGGAACAGCAATCCTTTTCCTGTTATGAAAAAAGAACGGAAAGAAAATATTAAAAAGTGGGACATTTCTCAAGAGGATGTTTTTTAGTTTATTTTTGTTTAAGAAAAGACAACATGTCTTTTCTGGCAGAAAATTAGGGGTTTTTTGCTTTCACGCTATTTAAGAAGGTGATGGTTTAGGGCATTATCCTGTCTTTTGGATAATGAAAACCCATTTTCTGAATTATTTTGGAAGGTTTTTTTTTAATTTTTAGGACATTTTAGACAATAAACAGGCACCAGGTCAAAAAAGTTCTGAGGCATGTGCCAGATTTATAACACTGTATACAATGGGACTATTAATAGAAAGGCCCATTAAAACATGTGCTTGATTGCTGTACTTTGCTGAATCAGGTCCATGCATTGTTTCTAACATTCCTGCAAAAAAGGGAAGAGCGAGGGCCAATTTTAGTCTGATTAGAGTCAATGCAACTTGAGATTTTCTGCCAGAAGTGAACTGATGCCTGGAATTAATAATTCAGAATCAATCATTGCCATCTAACTGGGCCCATTCTTAAGTGTGGTTCCAAACTTAATGACAAATCTACAATCCAAGCCAAGGCATCTTTTTCATGAAGGGCAAGATAGCAGACACGCCCCCAACCCCTGTAGGAAAGCTGACTGGATTGGCAATGAGAGGACAAGCATCCCTCAAGATGCTGAAAGGTAGCAGCCTATTTTAAGCTCTATGATATGCAAAATCTGGTCTGTTTTGCTAACAGTCAGGCTGTCTCCCAGCAGCCAGGACTTTCTCTGTCTAAAAGAAGAAGAAGAAAAAAAAACCTTGTCCTAAATGATAATGCCAGAGTTAAGTATTTATGTTCTGTTCCAAATCACTTACTGTGTTTGGTTCAGAGGTAAGATAATAGAACTTCTCTGGGGTGGGAGGGAGAAACCAAATATGCATATCATAAATATTCATTTGTTTGTTTGTTTATACCTTTCCTTCAGGAGTTCCAGGCAATGTACATGGCACCTTTCCTCCAATTTTCCCCCACAACAATCCTGAGAGGTAGGCTAAAGGTGACCATGAACCTTCCTGGTTGAAGCTCTAGGATAGTTGGGAAACTCCCCCCTTCTCCCACACACATCCTGCTTTTCCATTGTGCTACCTCAGTGTTTTTCAAACTTGGCAACTTTTAAGATGTGTGGACTTCCACTCCCAGACTTGCCAAGTTTGAAAAACATTCAGCTAGACAGTTCTGAAGCAATTTTAATCTCTGACTGGTAAATATCACTGATTTCTACTGTCTTCCTACATATCTTCTACTTTTTCTAAGAACAATAGGAATTCATTTTTTATTATTATTTTCTCATTTAAAATACTTCTAAGGTGTTTTGAGGCCAAAAGTATCTTACAGGATTACAATAAAAGCATTTATTAAACAACAGTAAAGCCTACAACATATAAAGAATGAATAAGGTTTACAATCACTACCAATTACAGCTATCATTCCTATACCAGACTACTAAAATTAGGGGGGGGGGATCCTCTAAGTCTGTGTTGATTCCTGGCGGCTTCCTGGACAAGCCCATGCTGCACTTTCAGAATTAGTTTGTCCTTGGCTGCTTCCTAGGGATGAGAATGAGTGGGCCAAGGTCATCCAGATGGCTTCATGCCTGTGGTGGGACTAGAACTCACAATCTCATGATTTCTAGCCTTCTGCCTTAGCCACTAGTCCAAATGCCTTAACCACTAGTCCCAAAGGGCTCTGAAAATTAGGCTTTGTTGCAGCTAATATCCAGAAGGGAACACTAAAACTTCACTAGGAGAAAAACTTGGGGAGAAAATCAATAGGTCTCTAGGGCTTTTTAAGAAACTATTAATGATAGACCCTGATGAAATAATTTAATTTAATTTAATTTAATTTAATTTAATTTATTTGTCAAGCATATATGATTACAAGCAAAGTATAGACAAAGTATAAACATGATTGTATATATATATATATATAATAGTACAAGTATGATTATGAGTACAAGAAGTATGAATATATGGGTACATTAGGACAGGGTCGGTAGGCACGATTGTGTGCTTATGCACGCCCCTTACAGACCTCTTAGGAATGGGGTGAGGTCGATGGTAGATAATCTAAGGTTAAAGTTTTGGGGGTTTGGGGAAGAAACAACTGGGTCAGGTAATGTATTCCAGGCATTGACCACTCTGTTGTTGAAGTCGAATTTTTTGCAATCAAGTTTGGATCGGTTTACATTAAGTTTGTATCTATTGTGAGCTCGTGTATTGTTGCGGTTGAAGCTGAAGTAGTCATTAACAGGTAGGACATTGTGGCAGATAATTTTGTGAGCTACACTTAGATAATAAGTAAAATAAATTCTTCTTAAAATAAATTCTTATTCTTAAAATAAGAAGCTATGTGCTCCACCTGTAAGATGCCATTAGGGAAAATTTCTCTTTTTAAAGCTCATTCAGGAAGGTATCGATCTCTGCCTCAGGTGAAAAGGTGAACACTATCCTACCAATAACATGGTGCACAAATTTTAAGATTGATGTCAGCAACAGCTCTGTGAGATAGGCTGGGCTGAGAGAAGAGGACCCAGTCAGTTTCCAGAGTGAGGGTGACTTGAGGGTGGAACTGAACCTAGTTCTAATCCCAGACCTTTGTCCAAACTTTGCAATATTAACCCATGTTAGTAAAATTGAATCATCAATTAATCAGTCTATAGAGATTCTCAGTCATCCAGGTCATGGTTGTCCCAAATGGGACAACCATGACCTGGATGACTGGAGAATCTCCTTAGACTTTTAGCTATGGACTTTGGGATAAACACTCTTTGAATGGTGTGTGGGAGTATGAACGGATTTCCAGAAAAATTGCAGACTACAGGAACTATTTGAGCTTCAATTTGAGATGCAGACAACACAAATTCATCCCCAACAGCCTGCGCCTGTGTTCAACAGTGAAGGGACACAGGGCAGAAAACATCCTGCAGCCAAGAAGGTTCCATACCCATTTGCACTACTCTGGTGATCCTGAGGACACAGATAAACCTCCAAGGGGCCTCAATGACTTTCTAAAAGAATGCAAAGGACCAGCTGTCTGCAAGAAATATAAATCCTTCCGTTCCTCACCATCCAGTCAGAGCTTTAAAAGCTTATTAGATGAGAAGCGAAATGTCTTCAAAGGAAAAAAACAATAAAGTCCAGTTGCCTCCTGAAAAAGCACCTTTGGGCATCAATCAATCAATTATAAAACCATTGTTAGTGGTAGATGGTTTTCACAGATGTCTGGATCATCCAGATTTAACTCTCTTATAACAATTCCAGGCTTTGCTTCACTTGGCTTGTATAAACCTGCTGTGAGTTGCCCAAGCAAAATGTGAGTGAGTTCTGAGTGTGCTCCTGCTTTTCCTGAACAAGCCTGATCAAAATTATTATCTCCCCTGTAGATTACTCTTGACACTCCAAATGGAGTCACAACATCCCACTCTAAAACCAGTTTTTAAAAATACTTTATTCGCTATTTTAAATTCTATGCATGTTAACACTATACATGAAAAGAAAAAGAGAAGTAGAATATTATATTCTTCTTTCACAAATGCAAGCTGACTCAAAATATCAAATTTAGTATGTTTTAGGCTGTGCTGTGTATAGTCAGGCACAGAGCTAAAACATATACAGTCCAAACTTCTGAGAAGAACAATCAGCCATCAGCCCATGAAACTTTATCTTTTAATGAAAAGGCTACATCCCTCCATGACTATAAGAATAAGGGTTTCTGGGGATCACAATCATTAAAGTGAGTCCATCTTCAAAATGTGCAGTGCTCAGGTCAAACAGTTAACAACAATGTTCCAAAGACATTGACAAATGCGATGGACATCCTGCAACCTATATTATCCTCTTGTCCCTTATTAAGCCTTATCCTTGAACCGGTTCCTTTATAGAACTGGTGAAATTTGAAACTCAAACCTCACATGAAAGAGCAATAATTAAAATTCTCGGGATTTGGACCTAGTAACTATATTCTGGATAAATTATTTATTTAATTATTTATTGTATTTCTATGCCGCCCAACTCCCAAAGGACTCTGGGCGGCTTGTATTCTGAAGGATAAAAAGAAGTCACCATCTCATCTAACTTGCAGTGGGATATTGTGGTAAAGAGGTTTAATTCTCTCAGAAATGTCCTCCAATTTGCAGAATCAGAACAGTGTGCTATGCTGACATTCAACCAACTCTTAGATGTTTGTTGCAGATGTTCAGAGAGGACATAATTCTGGGCACTATTGCAGATAAAGTACAGCAAAACTGGGTATGTGAATAAAATGTACACCCAACTGCAGTTAAAGTATTTAATGAACTTAAGAATAAAACATGTATGTGATACTGCTGGTTTCACAAGTGAAATCAGATTGAGGTTGGTCTTAAGAGATTTGTGGGAGATTTAATGTCATTCATTAATAACTAACTTGGCATGCCTCACCTTCTGTTGACATTTTCAGCAGGCTATAAACACATTCCCATAAACTACTCTGCAGGAAGATTAATTTTAAATCAGGGATAAACAGTGAAAATTACTGAAATGGGGACATCTAGTGGCTCCATCTATTCCTACTTTTCAAAAGATTGAACAGCTTAACAAGACAATGGCAAAACTGTGGACTTGTTCTTTCACTGAGAAATAGGATTTAATTGGTTGCTTTACCCTTGCTGGCTCAAAAGATAAAAGGGTGCAAAACAGAACCAGCTGAGCCTTAAAAATAAGCACTTGACAAAATATTAATGCTGTAGAATTCATTGTTTAATGCACATGTTTGGTGTTTTTTCAAAGTTATATTTGTGGGGTCCTTGGTGCTCTCAGAGAGCAGCATGGACCCCATAGCTCAACTCTGAGCTACAAATATTCTCTGCTATTGGTAAAGTTAGACTTAATTCAGAATGCAGCAGCCCATTTATTATCAGCAATTAATCTGCAAGCACAGTGTATAGCCATCATGCTAAAACACAGTATGGGATATTAATTAGCTTTCAGTGATAATTTAAAATGTTTAATATTTAAATTCCGAAATCAGTTTTGACAAGGTAATCCGTTGTTTTAGTTTTGACTCAATATCAATCCTATGCTATCAGGTCCCCTGCACCAACTTTCTTCCTCACTTGAAATTAAACTGAAGCAGGTAAGTCCCAGTTCTTCCCAGCAAGGAGGATAGGCTGATTCTGCTCTTTCTCCCAACTTGATATGTGTCCCTACAGCAGCTTTGCTCAACCTCAGCAACTTTTAAGATGTCTGGACTTCAACTCCCAGAATTCCCCAAAACTTCAGTCATCCAGATTGAGGTTGAGATACATTGCCCCACAGGCTGAGATAGAAGAAGAAGAAGAAGAAGAAGAAGAAGAAGAAGAAGAAGAAGAAGAAGAAGTTCTTCCAAAGGTACTCCACACCCATTTGCACTACTCAGATGACCCTGAGGACAAACCTCCAAGTGGCCTCAATGACTTTCTAAAAGAATGCAAATGACCAGCTGTCTGCAAGGAATATAAATCCTTCTATTCCTCACCATCCAGTCAGAGCTGAAGTAAAGCTTCTTGGATGAGAAGCCAAATGTCTTCAAAGAAAAAACAAGAAAGTCCAGTTGCCTCTTGAGAGAAAAAAAAAAGGCACCTTTGGGACAACCATGACCTGGATGACTGAGAATCTCCATAGACAAGAAGAAGTTGTGTTTCAAAGATTTGAAAGGGGCCAGGTTGGGGAAAGCCATTTTAAGAAGTAAACTTTCTGTTGTTTTTATGGTGCTTATAGTTTACATTCTCATTTCTATTTGATTTTCAAGAATATAGCATTTTACTTATTTTCTTCTTAGAGATATTTCAGAGTGTAAATTGCAAGTACTACTTACAATAGTAGAATGCTATAGATTGCCACAAGATGTGTGTTAATATGCAAATCCTTATCCATAAATCCACTGAATTTAATGATGCAAATCCTTATTGTAGCAAGCCAAATTTGTGGGTGAACCAAGATATTAAAAATGCCTTTAGAGAAACTGGCAGGAATTAAAAACAAAGCTAAATTTTAATGGCATGTAAAGCATGTAAGATAATCTCTGCTTTATGAGCCTTTTTTGGCAAAGTGACATACCATTAAAATATCATTGCAAAAAACCAACCTTAAATAAGCAATAGCATGATTTAAATGAAAAGTCAGCTTTTCTATACCAAAATGAATATGCAGCTTTTTAATACAAAAAGAACAACTCTGTGGCACTCAATTGGATTGAAATATGTTGACATATGTTGCCATTCTGTTATTTTTCAAACAATTTTATATTCTTCCTGCATTTCTGGATCTCTGCTATTGCCATATTATATGCAGGACAGAATCCTTGCTAAGGAATGGGAAATAAAATAGCTGAAACCAAAATAAGCAGTGCTTGTGAAATATTTATTAGATTTTTATCCCATTTTTATTACTTTATAAGTATCTCAAGGACGTGAACATACATAATACTTTCTCCTCCTTTTTCCCCACAACAAACCTGTGAGGCAAAATTTGACTGTCCCAAAGTAACCCAGCTGGCTTTCATCTCTAAGGTGGGACTAGAACAATAAAGCAAACTAAATCTGCTTTCAATTAAATATAACTTCATATTAAATTGTATGGAAAAAAAATCCTTCTCTGGATTGCAATATATACCTGGTCCCAGTATTACGTATTTATCAAAAATGGTAAAAAGTACCTTCACAAAGACTGTATTTCCAACATACATTTTATACTCCCTTATATATTTTTGACAATTCATTAGATACTAATACCAATGGTACATCAACTAACCCATTCCCTGCTCAAACAAGTTCAATTGCTCATAATTATTTGTTGTCCAATTTTGTATGCCATTACACAGAACCTGGCAATCTTATATGTTTCTTCAGGATTAATATCAGAAAGTAAGAATTGCTTATATTTTTTATTTCAATTTAGGTTCTCCTTCAAAAAAAAATTCAATTACTCAGCATAAGTCAACCAAGTTTGTCTAACTATAATTTCTAACAAAAGCTTCCTGGAGTGGCAACCATAAAAGAATTTTGGAGCCAATCTTTGCTTTATACCTATTTCAAATCCTCAACATGCATGCCTAATGAGAATAATAAAGGGATTATTAAAATCTACATCAACCTTAACTTTATTATACCATAAGCAGCCATGCCACCTAAATATCAAATCATGTTCTTCTAACTCCAAATCTTCCTGTTTCTTAATCTTTCACCCATATCAGACAACAAGCAACAATTTTAAGTCAGATAATTCTAGCCCACCTGTTTCTTTAGCATCTTTCAACAATTTATACTTAACTATCTGATAACCCAGTGTTGCCCGGGTATTTATTTATCCCAATCCTGTATTAGACAAAATACTGTGGGGGTAAGACACCCCTAGCACCCTTAGGGGTGTGTGTGTGTGTGTGTGTGTGTGTGTGTGTGTGTTCCAGCATAACTCTGGAACACCTCAAGCAAAAAAAAAGGGGGGGGCTGGCATCGGGCTGGGCAGTGACCGGCTCGGACTGGCAGAGGGAACGAGGCCGGGAGGAGGTGGTCACATTAACAGCACGGTCTTCCGCCGTGTTCAAGCAGAGCTCCGGCGGGGCTTGAATCTGCATTGCAGGAAGCTCCGCTCTTGGGGTGCACGCACTCCCGGCTTCCTCTGGAGACAACCCCCCAACCTTCCTACAATTCACAATCATGAGAACTTTTTCTTTACTGTGCAAGGGCCGGGAGTTGCTCCAAGGCTCCGAGGAGCAAAACCTCCACCGCCCGAATCTCAGGCCCGCAGCGAGCTGATCCGCTGCCTGTGCTCTGGTTGCCCATGGCTCTGGCTATGCCTCCTGCAGTCTTGCCCGCCATTCAATTTGCCTGTTCCTGGGGTTGGGCAGCCCAACTACGGTCGGCTTGGCTCTTGGCAGGTGAAGCATCTGCAGGCGAAGCGAGCCC
>QLTV01002118.1:1484686-1497609 GCA_003457575.1 Thermophis baileyi | reverse complement strand
CTGCTGGCCTGCCAGCTTTTCGCTCACTGGGGAGGAGAAAAAGTGAAGCCTCTCCACACTTCGGAAGTAACTTCCAGGCTGGGCAAAACATCGTCCTCCGAGAGCGCCGAGCCTCCTGATTGGGGAAGATGGATCAGGGCGCCCTGAGGTTTTTTTCCCCCACGGGAAGAGGCGAAGGGCAGGGGTGGGTTCTAACTTACCTCGCTGCCGGTTGCTTCCTTCCGCGCCGTGTGGCCGCGCCTCATGGGGGAAAAAAGCCGAAAACAAGATGGCGATGCATGCGCAGTGCTGGAAACTCGGCTTCTGCGCATGCGCAGAAGAAAAAAAAACCCGGGGAAAAATTAAAAAAAAAAAAAAAAAAGATGGCGGCGCCCACGGACCGGCACCAACCGAACCGGATCTGTTACATCACTGTGACATCACCAGCGGGTCGCTACCGGTTCGGGCGAACCGGTCCGAACCGGGAGGAACCCACCTCTGGTCACATTGATCATGAATAAAATCCTGTAAAATCCTCTTTACTCTATCAGAAAATATCAGTGTAAATATTTCATAGTCATTATTCAGTCAATCTATAATTCTTAGTTGAAATTAAATCTCATCCTTCCTTTGGTAGTAAAGCACTATTAGCCCCTTTCCAAGATTCTGGCATAGCAGATCCCTGTAATTCAGTATGCTTTTAAATAAAAGTTGGTCTTTGAAACACTCATAGTATAAACTTGGTAATCATCCATCAGGCCTTGGTGCTTTCCATATTGTATTCTTTTTTATGGTTTCTGATATTTCAAAAGTTGTTATAGGATTATGTTATGGAAAGCCTTAACAAGAGTTACAAATTTACAAAAGTGATTAGAAAAGTATCTTTAAAGGCACCAATAGTGGTTTGAGCTACAGTGGCATTCCCTCATCTCCCAGAGCTCTAAACCACAGCTGTCAAACTCCCGGCCCATGGGCCAGATGTGTTACGTACTGACCATGCCCACGCCCGGTTTAGCGAAAGGGAAAAAAGTCCCGATACGTCACATGACGCTGCCGTGACGACATGAGTTTGACACCCCTGCTCTAAATCCATTGGAGATCACTGGCTTGCAGTCTTCTCATGAGAAGTAATTGTCTGGAGCACTTGTGGGCAATCCCAAGTGGTCTCCTTGTCCAGAGAGGAATCATGAAGAGTCAGTTCACTCACTGTCTCTTCATTCTGTCATGGTCATTAGCTCCACCCTCAGTCAGCTTGCCATTCCCCCCCCCCCAACGAAAAGGTGTTCCTTTAATCTCTGAGGGGAAGATCTTATTTTGATATAGAAGCCTATTACATTTCCAGGTCAATGCAATATACATGCATTTTCCTGTATCAACCCCAAAACTCAATATAAAGTAATTACAGGTAATACTACTTCAAGTATTTCCAAATGATTTCATCAAATTCTGACCTCTAAAAGGAAGTTCACGTGTTATGCACCAGGTTTCTTTAAATGAGCTGCAAACGTGAGCTATTTGGTTATCACTGTGAAAGAAAGTGAACTGCTATTAACTCCAACTAAATATATTGACACATACCTATTTCTGGCAGCAAATGGGCATTTCAAACTTTTAAAGACAGTTCCCCATGTAATACAAATTCTCTATCTTGCTATACTTATTGGAACTAAAATTACTGCGGGGTATTATTTTCTGAGCCTTTCCCCCCAAAAAACATAATTTAAAGCACAAATCTGATCTTTAAGATAATAATTGCCAAAAGCATTATCAGAGAACAAATACAAATAGCCTTATTAGAGACTGAAAAATAGCCTTGTTTTACTGCTGAAATTTCTTTAATTTCTCAATTTGTATCATATCGAGGTAACTCTACTCAGCTACTTATTTGAGTTAAAATAAATTAAAAATAAATATATTAAGAGGCTAAAGCTCAGCTCATTTTGTTGTTGGGCTTTAGTTTGGGGGTGGGGAGTAACACTGAAATTTTATCCTCCTTGAAATTATTATCAATTTCATAGATTAGTGATCTGGCAAAACAGTGGATAGCCACGTTTACTATTTTAAAGACAGTGAGTGATAATAATGCCATTATAAATGGAATGGTTTGAAAGGGCAGTATGGGGGCAGAGAGGTTACACAGCTTATAATATGCTGTCAGCCATTTCATGAACTTTTCTGACCGTAGCACACTTGCTTCTGCCTGTTCTGACACTGCCAACATAAATTAAACAGGGCAAAAACTAAGGCCAGTCAATATTGCTTTCAACATCCACTTTTCTGCAGTAATTAAAGAACATTTCATTATAAGTGCTAGACTGACAGCAGACTCCACCTCCACTCTGTTCCCCACTCACCCATATTTTTACTAGTCATATTGATGTATTTTCTTTGCTTTTTTGGTCCTTGTTCATTTTATTGTCCTATTATTATATCTTCACTTTGTTTAAACTTCCTTTTTGTTGTGGTTGTTGTAAACCACCTAAAATAGCCCCATGGCAAGATAGGCGGCAAATAAATTTAAGAATTATTATATTCCAAATAGTCACATATTCATTATATTTATTAATTTCAATTCTATTGTTTATAGTGTTTCAGTATATTCATTGTATTTCAGATATTTGATTCGAGAGCAATTTGGTGCAGTGGTTAAAGGCACCAGGCTAGAAATGGGGAGAGCTTGAGTTCTTGTCCTGCTTTAAGTACAAAGCCAGCTGGGTGATCTTCAGTTAGTAACTAGCAAGAAGGCAAAAGTAAACCAGTGTCAAAAACTTTGCCAAGAAAAAGGCAGGGACCAGTCCGCAGGAATCAACACTAACCCAAAGGCACAGTGTGTGTATGCCTCTGTGTGTTATACGCACCTCAGAATCCTAAAAAGTCACCAAATTTATTATACAGATAGTCTTTGACTTATGACCATAATTGAGCCCCAAATTTATGTTGCTAAGTGAGAGTTTATTAAGTGAGTTTTGTTCCATTTTCCGACCTTTCTTGCTACAGTTAAATGAATCATTGCAGTTAAGTTACTAACATGGTTGTTAAGTGAATTTGGCTTTCCCATTGACCTTGCTTGTCAGAAGGTCACAAAAGGGGATCACGTGACCCCAGGACACTGCAACCAGTCATAAATACAAACCAGTTGCCAAACTTCCAATTTTTGATCACATGACCATGGGGATGCTGCAATGGTTAAGTCATAAGTCACTTTTTTCAGTGCCGTTGTAACTTTGAATGGCCACTAAATGTTGTAAGTCGAAGACTACCTGTACATTATTATTATTTTCTGACATTTTAACATTCTTTTACATCCACATTGTAAATCCTCAGGTTTTTTTTGGGGGGGGGGAGAATTGACTGGACAACTGCAACTGTTGCAGAGAAAGAAATAGCTAGACGTCTATAGAGATATGCAAAAATAATCTCCCGACACGCGCAATACCTTTAAGCTCAACTAGACTCAGTTCATTATAGCCACCCCCCTCCACCCCCAGTCAGTCGCATGAAAGGAACGTGGCCGCCCGAAACGCGATGGCGAAGCCTTGACGTCCCTTCGTAATCACGCGCTTTCTCCCTCGCCCCTCCCGCCTCTCCGTTGCCTCAGCAACGGAGCCGTAAATCCACGCCATCTTCTGAACGGCCTTCTGCCGCGCTTCTCCGTTGCCACAACAACCACGTTGGACCGTAAATGAGAACAGTCGTCAAACTAAGACCCTTTGCTTCTAACAGTACGTCGGGAGTTTAAGTAAGCCGGGTGGTCTCTTTCTGGTCGGGTTCGACTTCTGCCGACGTCATAGGGGTTTGCCTTGTTGTTATCTGGGCGGCCGCGCGGAATGGTTCGCCCGCTGTCTTCCGCTGGGTTGCTTTCCGACTTCCCATTTGAGACTGCAGCCCTGGGATTCCGGAGTGGTCTCCTATCCACGCATTAAATGAGGCCCAACCTGGGTAGTAGCTTCAGTGCTCGGCAAGGAAGCGGCGAGAAGTTAGGGCTAAGCTGCCCTTGGCCGCGTTTGCAAGGGGCACTAAGCCACGTTTTACTGCCAAAGCTCAGTTTCCCTCTTAGACTCTAGCTCGCGAGCTCTGAAAATGGGGCTTTTTAAAGTGAAGAATATAGAGGCCAAATCAGGGAGACATAACTGCTTGCACCAATTGAATTTCCACGCAGTATACAGATGTATTTTTTAAAATGTTCATAGCAACCTAATTAAGGAAATAGGCATTCTTTTTTAGCATCATTAGTAATGTGAGAACAATTGGGTATTTTGTGTAACAAGTTCATATACTGCATGCCAGCTTTTCCTCCTTAGAAGGCATATAAAGTCTTGAGTGTCAGACCTAGAAGTAAACATGCAACTGCTGTTGTTTTTCCTCAGGGAAACAAGCTATAGTTACTTCCAATTTTTGCAGAGAAATTTATATGGAGTTTCTTACTTATGGTACTAAGAGTAGGACATATCTGCAGAAACCCATTTATAAATAGTGTTTGAAATAACCATAAAAGTTCTTTCTTAACTGTTATGAATAAGATAATGGAAAAAAATACATGTCTATGTGGGGGTGGATGTGTTATTACTTTCCCCTCAGTTGGCCTGTATAAAAGAAGAACTTGTGCAAGTGTCTTTTTTTTTTTCCCCTTTCCCATTTTGGTATTGAGTGAAAGGTTATAAAAAGTGCCAGAGCAGATGGCAGCATCTAGCAGACACTAGACATTTCCCACCAACCTCCAGAAATGCTAAGCATGATCCAGCCTGTTTAATAATTGGATAGGGGAGAACATTGCAAGTGGCTAAGCTGGAGACTAGAGGGGAAAGTCGGGATACATTTTAAAAGAAAATAGTGGTCATATTACTGCCAAAGGTTCCAGTGTGGATGGCTCTATGACATCCCCTGAAGCTATATTTGATTCACAATACTTTCTTTTGTGTTTGGGAAGAGCCTATACCTCAGTAAAGAGTCATAGTGTTATCATGCATAAAAGTCCATATTCAGTCTCTGGCATTTCCACTATTTTAAGCCTTGGGCCTACACAACGCTTTGCAAGCTGTTAAGAATATGGGTAGTCTTTGTTTAACAACTGCAATTGGGACTGGTATCACTAAGCAACATGGTTATTTAGTGAGGTATCACATGACTATGATGGATGTATGACCTCAGTTCTATCAAGGTAGTTAAGCAACTCATCTGTAATCATTAAGCACATCACATGACTGCAGTTTGCAATTTTACTGACAGCTTCTCCATTCACTTTGCTTGTTGGAAGCAGGTTGTGAAGCAGAGAAATGGTGTCCACGGGATACTACAATAGTCAACACCTAACTTGTTGTAAAATGCCTGGATCTCAATTATAATCGCAGGAACGCTACAACCGTTATAACTGCAAGGACTTGTCATAAAGTTATTTTTTCAGTGCTGCCCTAACTAAATGGTCCTTAACAGGGGAGTTGCTAAGTGAGGACTACCTATATGTAGCTTTGGACAACATAAACAATAATTTAGAATATAACCAAATATTTCTTTATGCTCTTTACCCTTAGGTACTTCCATTGAAAGAGAAAGATAATACCAAATGGCAGAAGCAGTTTTTCATCCTCCCAGAAGGAAAAGAAAAGTATATGAATCATATGATTCCCCATTCCCTATTTCTCCTTCCATAGAAGGCAGTCATGGAAGAGTTTATAAAATGTGCCGGGCTGAATTGATAAATAACAATGTAATTGTGAAGAATCCTGAAGATATAGAACAGCTATATAGCAAGGTATTTTTGGCTCATTTTATCTGTATAATCCATTAAATTAATTAGTCTTGGATACTGATCCTGCGTTTCTGTCTGAACAAAGAATGTTTTATTAAATGAATGATGATATAGATTTGCTTGTTTTCTAGGGATTTTTTGGAAAAGGTATTCTTTCAAGAAGTCGACCAGAATATAATATTTCAGATCCTATGTTGACTGCTAAATGGAAAGGTAAACTGAAGCATTTTTGCTTGTGTGTGTGTGTATTAGACTTATATAGCCCCATCTTATATACCAGAATCCTGGACAGGATCACAGAACAGCAACAACCAATCTCCTGTCCCTCCCCCCCCAAACCTGGCACCTTAAAAGCAATACACCTCTACACAGCCATGTTCAACTGAATTGAGCTGTAGCTTCACCCTACCCTGCAGGAAGAGCCAGTTGTTCAAAGCCTTTCAAAAGATTAGGAGAGTTAAGGCCTGCCTTATCTCAGGAGAAAGGGTGCTTCACAAAGCAGGGGCTGTGGAGAGAAGGCACACTTTCTTGATCCTATGGGTTGGTAGCATTTAAAGAAAGGGATTTGGCATGCGCCCACCCTATCAGACCTAGTTGAAAAAGTAGATAGATACTGTGGGAGAGACAATTGAACAAATAACCTGGTGTTTCACCCTCAAAAGAATCTTCCCTAAAAAGGGAAGGTTGGAGAATGGACAAAAATTCCTCTTGAGAAACAGGCATACTAATGCCTCCTTCAAGAGAGGTAGCCCTGCCCATCCTTCAGTGAGTCACTAATCACTGCTTGGATCCAACTGCATATCACCTCCCAGAGGACCTTAAGCAACCAAGTGGGGCACCAGCCAAGCACAAAAGTAGCAAAACTGGCATCCCTGAGGACCTCTGTCCATTTCCTCAGAAGCAACCAGCTCAGAATCTTCCCAGATAAATTAAAAAGGCATGTGGTAGGCATTTGGTTACACAATATTGCAACTGTGCTGCTTTGCGTTCTCTGATTGAGAGACAGCTACAGTTTTCAAATTTATTTCAAGATCAGCATATTTCTAGATTTATTAACCCCATATATTTATATACTGTCCCTCTCCCAACATTCGATGTAATTTTCATAATAAAGCGTTTTGAATATTACACGGTAATATCTTATTATGAATGCCTTTCTGAAATTGTATCGAAACTGTTATTAATGTTTTAATATGTATATAAAAATAGTAATTATACTTTCTATTGCAGATGCTAAATTAAATATGCCAATAATCTCATCAAAAAAGTAAGTTTTTCTTTTCTTTGTCTAGCCTAGAGTTTGAGCATGCTTAGTAACTATAAAAATAACAGTTTAATCAAGTGTTGTCTCATTGTTAAGATACTTTAAAGAAACAAAGTGCTCTTTCTTTGATTCCCCAATTAAATCTTTGTACCATCATTGTTCCCATTATTAAGTGATTATAGTGGAGAAATCTAAATATGGGCAGGTTTTTTGAACCAAGAATTATCAAGCAATGATTTAAGTTCTAATTTGATATGCCTTTTGAGTATTACCAATAGAAGAGAATATTTGTAGTTCAGGATTGAACTGTGGGATCTTGGTGCTCTCTCAGCTTGGTAGTTTTCTTACAAGCATTTCATTACCAAACTGGGTAACATCATGAATATACATCATGAATATACTAAACTAGCAGTCATCTGTTGCAATATGATATACTGAATCTTGCTTCAGAATTAACAGGAAAGTATATCAAGCGTGGTCCCGTTTTTCTTGTTCTCATATCAAAGAAAACAATTAAAAAGTGTTCTAGGTGAATTACACTTTTTTTTTACAAGGGCTTGATATGGGGAACCTTGTTTAAATTTTGGTTAGTGAAGAAATCAGAGTGATTATGGCTTGTTTTCAATTATAATTTCAGCAAACCCTGTCTTTCCAGAATTATCGGTGATTTTCCTTCTTGGAATTAACACTTTCTTCTGGAGCAGTTAAGCTGGTTGCACATGTAAACTTGCCTTTTTTTGAAATGGAGGACAGTTTCTGGCCATACTTGGTCAGCAGTGGAGTTTGGACTAGCTACAACTTTTCAGTCTCAGATTTTATAATTCAGTAGAGAACATGTGTCCATACATTTTATTCTCAAGAAGGATGATCTTTTAAAAAATTGTCTATGCTTCATTCCTCACAGACTTTTAATATAGAGATAAAAACATTTTTCTGAGAATGGGACACATATTCACGTTCTTAAGCAATAATAACAAGTTCCCTCTTTATAAGAGCCTGAACTTTAGAGTAATTCTTCTTTGCTATATTTAGGGATGTAGAAAAAAGCCTTGCTTGTGGCAAAGAACAACATATTTAAAACTGCTGGATCCTTTCAGTCTGACCTCTGATAGCAAAAACAAGTTGCTTTTACAGTTAGAGATCCTCAGATAATTATAAAAGCATACAAAAGAACTTCTCTTCTTTTTGAAATTACTGTATACTTATTTATCCAAGTTTAAGAAGGGTTAAAAAAATATTGTGATGTCAAAGCAATCCAGAAAGCTAAAGGAGAACATTTTTTAGAATTCTTAGTCAGATCACAGTTTACTGTAGATCAGGGGTGTCAAACTCAAGGCCCGTGGGCCGCATCCGGCCCACAGGGGGCTTAAATCTGGCCCGCTGTGCCGGCCTGGAAATAGCAAAGGACCGGCCCGTGGTGCCTCTGGCAGCCAAAACCGTGAATGATACTGTGAATCTAATGACATTGACGCTCACCTATAGGAATGATCATGCGCTGCCAGAACCTTGGCTCTGGTCTCATTTCCATTCTCTATTACACGATGAATGGTACAGTTTGAAAAGAAACCACCGGCCCCTTTACAGTTACATGAGTCTCTGGGTCTATCTCAGCTTCAATCCATAAGAAACTAGGATTGCGGCTGAATGTCTAAATTTACAATGGAAATGATTGTGGAAGAAACAAACAAAATAAGCATAACCACAGTGGTGGTCTTCTTTGATTTAACCACTATCCAAGTTACTAAATTTCAACCTCATGGGAGCAACAGCAGAATATTAGTTGCTAGAACTGAAAATAGTAAGATTCAGTAACGGCATGAATGACATTTCAGTTAAAAACCAGTATTTCAGTAAAAGCTTACTTGGGCAATAAAAGAAGTATACAGTCAGTCAAGAAAACACAACCTTCTCTATGGGAAAATAATGCACAATATAGCCATTCTCTCTAAAGAATACTACCAAATTTTGATTTTTCAAATAACAATGTAATAATTTTTAATTAAAGAGATTACCTTCTGAACAATTAATACAAATAAGTGATGAAATTAAATATTTCCTTTAGTCTATTACATTTTTAAAAGAAAACAATTCTCAAATATTCTTAAAAAATCTTTCCTAAATTTAATTAGGACCCTAGAACTCAAGTTGGAATTAAGATTCAGCTCTACATTTCTGATCTGACATTGTTGTATTATTTTTTATTTTATTACAAGTTGCTCTTCCTCCGGATGCTCAAGTTGCAAGAGTAACTAAAATAAATAATACAACAATCATAAAGGAAATGAGTAAAAGAGTGAAATTACTTGTCTCATCATTCAATAACACACGTTACAGTAGTGAATTTTTAATGTATTTGCCTCAATGCCACTTAACTATTGTCTTGATCAAAAGATAAAAGCTTGAGCAGATAATAGTATATTCTTTATATGCACCACTGAGAACCTCAGAGGTTGTGGGTTTCTCACATAGGGCAATCCTCACTAAATAACCCAGAAAGACAATCATACTTGTAGTTTTTCTATGTTGTGCAATAGAAGAATAACCATAAAAATATTTATGAGTAGCCAGAGATATAGAATATATGATTAAATAAACTAGATATTATTTATTTATTTTTCATATTTCTAAACCACCCATGTCCCTCAAAGAGGGACTCCTAATATACCTAGGTCTTCAGTAAAACTCAAGAAGTGATCATTTGTTTTACAGATACTTTTATAATGTTCATACATTTATTTATGAGCCCATACTTCCTGTTTTCTTCTATTTCAGATACCAGCATTGTGTTGAATGGGCTAAAAAACGTCTGTCAGAACAGGGAATGGATGACTCCACAATTAAAAACATCATACAAAATTACACTAAACAAATTAATCTGAGAATAGAAACTGGACAAAATAATGGATTTCAAGATGAAGAAGCATTTAAAATGGAAACTAATAAAGAAGAACCAAAGCTTTTAATGACTTCATCTGAAATTAATGGGAATAACAGGTCTTTCAAAGATAATTCACGTTATGATTCATTAGACAAACATGACTGTAGTGAATCAGATATAACAGACTCTAACATTTTAGCTAAAACTCCTTCACCACAACAATGTTCTCTCAATGTGTATGATAGCTGCAGAGAAGACAATTATGTTGAACCAGAATCTCATTGTTTCAGTAATAATGAATATGAGCACGAGCTCGTATTAATAGAAGAAGAAGAATCAGATTTGTGTATGGAAGAGGAAACAAGTGAGGAATTGCATGTAAGTATAACTTGATTGTGGGTAATGGTAAAGTCAATTTAAAACTTATTAAATTGGGTATTTTGCTTTATAGATATCCTTTATCCCTTTTTATTAAGAGATCCTGAAACTAATCAGTTGATGGATATCAGCAAAGTGCACTTAAAGAAATTATTTGCCATTTTACTTCAGGAGTCCTGTTGCAATTCCTCTGTCCTATCCAAAGCATGTTGCAACACCAATGAGACTGAATAGGGACATCCAGAAAGTCATGTCTTTGCCTGCAGAACTGTTATAATGTTAGAACAAAAGCTGGAGGATTTAGGAATGAAAAGCCAAAAAGATCAAGAGGATGTCTTATGGCACAAAGGAAATATAATTCATTATGGGGGCTGACCTTTAGCTGATGCTATGTAAATTACAGAGATGTTTTGATTTCTTCTTTATAACTTTCATTACTTTCTTGTAGTTAATTAAAAAAGCAAACTTAGTATGCCGAAGAAATCCTTTCTGGATTTTTGAATATCTGCAACTCGGTCTAGAAGAGGTAAGTTTTATGTTCTCTCTTAGTTTGCATCTGCATATATTAGGAAAAAGCCTTATAAAGAAGTCTCTTTTTCAAAAGTCTAAACTGAAAACTTCCAGGCAAACGTATAAGACTGGGAGATTAAATGGATGCTTGCATAATTGGAACAGCAAAGTGACATTGTCTAGCAAACCTATTGTAAGAAGTTTGATTAAGCAGCAATTAGCTGGAGTTACTGATCCATTTGCCACCAAATGTGGCATGATAGCAAAAATTGACTCACCAAGTCTGACTACTTCATACTTTTTTTCACAGAATGTTCCCTGAGATTTTCCCTTGATTTCCTCCTTCAGCAATGGATTTGTGTTGCTTAGTACTAATGTACACAATGGAAATTTATTCCTCTCTGGACTGTTTCTATTTTGTGGTAGTACATAAGTAAAGGGGAAAATATCGGTTTTTTCCCCCAGTTTAACTTGCTTAGGAAAATGTCTCTGGTATTATAATTGCTGTGTAAAAATACTTTTCTGTAATCCTATACTTGCTTATTCAGATGTAAATTAATCTAAAACCCATTTTCTTATAAAATTGTCAATATTGTGTAATAATTTTGTATCTTTAAATGTAATTTCCTTTTTAACTATGTAAGAAAGCTTTCCCAGTACTCTAGTACTTTAAACATGCACGAACTAATTTTTATTTGATGTCATTTTTAGGCTTTTTTCCTGGTCTATGCTCTCGGATGTTTAAATATTTATTGCAATGAGGTAAGTTAATTGCAATGAGGTAATGTTGTCAGTAGTAATTCTTGAGTGAGAGATCTGTTGATTGGAGTACTTATTAGCAAATAATAAAGCACACTCTAAGGCACTTTATACCAACTTTAAAAAGGATGCTACTTATTTGTTCATGTAATAATTTTTATTAATTAATGTATGTAAATAATTTTTGGCTGCATTCCTGAAATAATATTTTTGTTTAAAACTGACTGTTCCAACTTTCTATACAAGTATGAGGCAGTGATTTTTTTAAAAGAAAGTATGCAAGACATTTTTTTCAGAAATTATTGTTGAACTTTTATCATTGTGAAATATTAATAGCCCTACCAAGCTACTATTGTCTATTTTTTATAACAGATTTCACACTTGGCTTCTATTTTGTTTGTTTTTATAATTTTGCAAAGCACTGTCTATGACATTTCTATAATATTAGAATATATTCATTCACAATAATCATGGTTGTGTTTTTAAGGCACCTTTATCTATCTTGAAGCTATGGGACCTTTTTAGTAAAGCACAACCCAATTTTAAGGCTACATACATGGCTTATCATTACTTCCGCAGTAAAGGATGGATCCCTAAAGTTGGCCTGAAATATGGAACTGATTTGTGTAAGTAGTATTCTTTCATTATTAGCACCTAATGAAGTAACTGTACAAGAGTGGGTCCATTCACTTGCTCTGTTATGTGAATGTTCCTCTTTCTTTACATTCAGTCATTCTTTAGTGGGGTTGATGTTCTGCTGCTAAGAATATTGGCGTATTATCTTGAGTATAGTTTCGTCCGCTTGTCATATTCTTGGAATATATTACGTGAAGGCAGCAGTACTCTTCCCTGTAAGCGTGTGTTTAGACTGAACATCCCATTTTAGGAATTTGTGCTGATTGGAGAAAAAAATGGCAAAGAATAATGCTGGCCTTTATTGTTCTATGATATAAGTAGTCCTCAACTTACAACAGTTCATTTAGTGACCTTTCTAAGTTACAACAGCATTGAAAAAAGTGACACGGCCATTTTTCACAGTTACTACCTTTGCAGCATTCCCATGATCAGGTGATCAAAATTCAGATGCTTGGCAACTGGTTCATACTTAAGACCATTGCTGTGTCCCAAAGTCATGGGATCACTTTTTGCAAGCTTCTCAATGGGGAAGCCAGATTCACTTTAGAATAGAATAGAATAGAATAGAATAGAATAGAATAGAATAGAATAGAATAGAATAGAATAGAATAGAATAGAATAGAATAGAATAATAGAATACAGAACAGAACAGAACAGAACAGAACAGAACAGAACTAGAAAAATAGAATAGATGAGAATAGAATAGAATAGAATAGAATAGAATAGAATAATAATAGAATAGAATAGAATAGAATAGAATAGAATAGAAGAAT
>QLTV01002118.1:1445568-1484662 GCA_003457575.1 Thermophis baileyi | reverse complement strand
AGAATAGAATAGAATAGAACAGAACAGAACAGAACAGAACAGAACAGAACAGAACAGAACAGAACAGAACAGAACAGAACAGAACTTTTTATTGGCCAAGTGTGATTGGACACACAAGGAATTTGTCTTGGTGCATATGCTCTCAGTGTACATAAAAAGACAAGATACGTTCGTCAAGAATCATAACGCACAACACTTAATGATAGTCCGGGTACAAAGAACTGTGTTACTAGCTTAACAACTGCAATGATTCACTTAACAACTCTGGCAAGAAAGGTCATGAAATGGGGCAAAACTCACTTAACAAATGTCTCACTTAACAACAGTCATTTGGGCTCAATTGTGGTTGTAACCTGAGGACTACCTGTATATGATTGTATTTCTGTATTAAGTGGCCAGTTCAGTTGATGTATAATATTTTTTTCTGTACATCAGTAAAACTCTACTAAACAGTCTGTGATCCCTTGGCTCATTGTTTCCTTATAAGGTTCCAGTTTCCTCAACGCCTTCAACAATGGCAGGGCTTCTAATTTATTTGAAAAGTTCTTAAAAATTCGGGGATATTCAGAATGCATCTGCCTCGAACAAAGCCCAGTTGAACTGTATAGCACAGTCTGACATTAAGAACTGACCACAGGAAATGTTTTGTGACATTCTGTATTATGTCATAAAATGCTTGATGAAAATTGTTATAATTGTTTTTATAAAATTTGTTAAATTTCAATTCCATTGGAGTCATGGGACCCAGTTTTTGGATGCATTCTGTAAGTTAGCCCATTTGAGGTACCTTGGCTCAAAAGGTTTTGCCCTATGATGCACCATTTTGCCCTGTTACAGACATGAGAGTGTATTCATGTTATAACATTAGAATACAAGCTCATCTTACTACCCTGTTTCCCCCAAAATAAGACATCCCCTGATAATAAGCCCAATCGAGCTTTTGAGTGCATGGCAATAAGGCCAAGCGCTTATTTCAGGGTTCAAAAAAATATAAGACAGGGTCTTATTTTCGGGGAAACACGGTATAAAGTGGTTTAGATTCTCATTTTAAAGTTTTGTAATGGGTTACCACAATCTTACCTTGTTATAACTAAAAACAAAAATATGACTTTTGTAATAAATGAATGTTCATTTTATTCCTGTTGTAGTGCTATATCGAAAAGGCCCTCCTTTTTACCATGCCAGGTATAGCATTAAGGTTTGGATATAGTTTTCATTTTTACTATATACTATGCTTAATTTTTATGCTACTTGAAAGTATGATCATATGTTTGTTTCTAATTTGCTTTGACATAATTCCGAATATTGTTTTTCCAAAGCTGAAGCTAAGAGTAACCTCAAATTAGGAGATCCCATGGGTGGCCATCTTCAATAAGAACATTCAGATAAACCAATCCTACACTGGAATGTTCTGTTACCCACAGAATAGCCCTGGAGATGCCCTGAGATTCAAATAAGGGTCTCAAACACTTGAATAATTGGAATTTCAAACATAAAGAAGTTATGCTGATTTTGGCATACTTATATTGCATTATCAGTATGTATGACACCTAGAGCCGAGGTGGCGCAGTGGTTAGAGTGCAGCACTGCAGGCTACTTCAGCTGACTGCTAGCTGCAGTTTGGCGGTTCAAATCTCACCGGCTCAAGGTTGACTCAGCCTTCCATCCTTCTGAGGTGGGTAAAATGAGGACCCAGATTGTTGGGGGCAATATGCTAACTCTGTAAACCGCTTAGAGAGGGCTGTAAAGCACTATGAAGCGGTATATAAGTCTAAGTGCTATTGCTAAGTGCTATTTTATTAAAAGCTGCCCTTGTCTTTAAATGCTGCTTTGATGAAGGCAAACCAGTGTTGCTCCTTCTAATTAATTAAAACATGAAAGTGGGTGGTGATGAGTACCTCTCCTCACAAATATTTGTTCTGGGGGACCCTCACTGCTGTCCAGAGATGATTTGGAAAGGGGAAAAATTGCTTTGGTGGCCAGGGGAGGAGATGAATTTTCATGCCTTTGATAGAATGAGTTTCATCAATGTTAATATTACATTGAATTTTACCTTCCCTTTAATCTACGTAGTCTACTTGTCTATTTGAATGAATACTGTGGGAAACTTATCAGAAAAGAGACTTAAAAGAATATGAAGAGATCTAATATCCTGTTGTTTGCTGAATTGATTCTTTCACTTATGCTGAAGGAACCATCAGTATTTTAAGTTATTTGGGTTGTGATTTTTGAATACATGTTTTAACTTTTCATCCTAAAAAAAATATTGGGGATTATTTTCCAGCTATTCTGTGATTGCTGAATTAATTAATGATGATTTTGATGGACCATTGCACAGACTATTCAGTTGGAAATCTTTGTCTGGATTGAACAGAACTACAGCAAATGTTTCCAAGGTAGCCAATAAGAAGAATCATTTTAAACTACATCAAAAATGCTATGGAGGAAAATGGATTTATAACTTTAAGTGCAATAGGTGAAATTATACAAAGCGTGTAATAAAATAATTTTGCAATAAAAGAGAGTAAGCGTATGTGTACTTGTATGTATGTTTCTGGTTAACAGTGGAAAATCATCTTTCATATAAATGTTTCAGAGTGTGAATTGTAAAGCAATCACAAATGTGATCTGGTTGACTGACGCTGCTGTGATGGAGAAAAGATTATCCTCTTTTCCATGTTTAATATTCCATCATAGATATGAAGCAGATTTTAGATTCCATTTGTCAAAAAAATTCTTAAAAAAGCTAAACTTTCATAATAGTGATCTGCTGCTATACAGTATTTCAGCTTTCTAGTTTTTAGGGGGCTTGAGTTGTTCAGATTGTATTTCTCTAATAATTGAGGTTTGCTTGAATACTTCGCTACCCAGTGCTTTTACAGATCACTTTTCAAGTATATATTTATTTTTATTTAGTTTGTCCTAATATACTATTTAGGATAAATGTTGATAATCCCCATACATACATTTTAGAAAGAGTAAATGGATGGAAGGAAGCAACTGAATTATAGTAACTAGAGATGAAAGTTATCTCTGAAGGCCAAGAAACCTAATTTTGAGGGCTCTGCACCACTTCAGATTCAAAGCCAAATGGTGCTTCGGACGACCCAGGAGCACAAATAGAATACATGCCCAAAACTCCTTACACCAAATGCATATTTTCTTGGGACTGGGCTGCAACAGGCAGCTACATAATCCTAGGAAAAGACACAACCGCTTTCAGGAGTTGCAGGCAAGTCTACGTTTCCATCCCTGCACACTCCGAAGTATATTTTGCCTTTGAATCTAAAGTGCTATGCATCCCTCTAAGTTACCTTTTTTTACATACATTTTTCTCACTTCAGTTTCCTCTGAAAATTAGCTCTAGAAAATCACCCGAATGGTTTGGAGCTTCCCTAGGTGCAATAAAATGATCAAGAGCTTCCAATGCTTTTCAGAAAACGATAAGACTTTGTATAAAACACTATCTTACAAAAGGACTCTTTTACCCTTGTTTTTAATTAGAATAATAGATGCTGTCTGTCCCATTACTGCTATAAAGAGTGAATGAACCTTAATTTGAAGTTTTCAGGAGAAACATCTGTCATATTTACATTTACTTGACATTTTGGTAACATAATTTATTTGTCACCAGGAACTCATGTTCTGCTATTTGATTAAGCCATCTGATATGAATGAAAAAGAAATGCTTTCACCTGAATGTCTCAAAAGAATGAAAGTCCAGGTATGTATATTTCCTCCCAATTTAATGTGTCAGAAATGAACATTGAATTGTTTATTTACTGCTATAGTATATAAATATACTGTGTCATTTATTCACTGTCAGTTCTCTAAAACCGTGTGTGTGTGTGTGTGTGTGTGTGTGTGTGTGTGTATGAGCCGAGGTGGCGCAGTGGTTAGAGTGCAGCACTGCAGGCTACTTCAGCTGACTGCTAGCTGCAGTTCGGCGGTTCAAATCTCACCGGTTCAAGGTTGACTCAGCCTTCCATCCTTCCGAGGTGGGTAAAATGAGGACCCAGATTGTTGGGGGCAATATGCTGACTCTGTGAACCGCTTAGAGAGGGCTGTAAAGCACTATGAAGCGGTATATAAGTCTAAGTGCTATTGCTATGTGTGTGTATATATATTAGAAGAGATTGAAATACATCATTTCTCCCTAAGAAATAGGAGTGATGCATGATCCAGGTATATTAAACTAATTTGTCCAAGAATAAGTCACAGATAGTCCTCATTGAGTGACCGCTTTGTTTAGCAACCATTTGCAATTATGATGCTGATGAAAAAGTAATTTTGCAGCTTTACATTTACAACCTTCCCAGGTCTGTAAAGCAAAGGAAAGCTTAAGTAAGATAAGCCCACAGTTTCACTTCGCAACTGCCTCACTTTACAGTCAAGTTGCCAGTCCCATTTTTTAATCACTAATAAGGATTGCCTGTAATTGTGTTTGAAAGAGCAATGCTAAAAATATGCTTTGGTATAGTGAAATAAACTATGGAAAATAATGGTTTGAATGCAAAATACTCTGTTCTTTAATTTTAAAGGAATTTGAGAATATCTTATCTTGAAATGAAGCAGCCCCATCAAATCACAAGAAGTCTATGAAGCATTCACAATACTAGAATGATATGTTCAAAGAGGAAAAGCTTAAAAAAAAATCTCATAATATGCGTAATGCTAAAAATCAGCTATGTAAAACATTCATCAAATAGTAGGTTGATCTTTAAAAAAATCTAAAGGTCAGCCAAATGATATTGGAAGTGCTATTGCAACTAGTACAAGAAAGTATTAGTGGTAATTACTTTCTGTGAAAATGCCATAAATAACGAATTAGCGAATGCCAAAACCTCAATTGGGAATGTGTACATTGGGCAATTCTAGTGATTTGCCACTCCGCCTGTCTGCTAATAAGTCTGATAGTGATGCAGGCACTGATTTCAGGATGATAAAGATATTTTCATAAATAAATTCACAAATATATGCTCCTCCCCCCTCCCCCCCAAAATAACAAGGATTATCTGTATTTTCATTGATCAACTGTGGCCTTATTTAGAGATGAAGCAACCATTATATATTGATTACAGGGGAGCAATATTTAGGAAATAATCATTCTTCTATTTCCACTAATAGTCTCAGTACTATTCATAGTTGTGCCAATGATCATGTCTCTGGCTTGCTATAGCTTGGTGTGAACCAAATATTTACATTAGGTAGAAGCAACCCAAATGCAGTATTTCTCCTTAAGCTATCTCTTCAATAGGAAAATATGCATTAGCTAACAATATTATTCAGCAACCATATTTATGTATTTCACTTGTTTTATAACCAGTGTCTTTCTTTTTAAAGGAATTGATCCTAAATCGCTGGGTTTCATCCTGTGAACGTAGTGAACAAGAAGAGGTGTGAAAATAGAATCCAAACGTTGAGCAATATTAATAATAGAACTGTAGCAAACTAAATAAATTTTAACTATTCCTCTTTTTAGCATGTGTATATTAAATGTATATAATATAGAGCACTACAAGTTTGATTTTTTATGAAAGCTCAAATGGATAGTGACAATTAACATGAGCATGTTTTATGACTATTAGCTTAATACTTCTAGAGTTAATTGACCTCTACTATAGTCTTGGCTCAAAATGTTGTTCTAGTTACACCATGTATGTTGGAAATGGCTTAAATCAATAAAAAAAGTAGATTTTTTTTTTACTTCTGTTAACCAAATTTTTTTTTTGCTACATTATGCAAATAAAAGTACATTTTATTCATGTGGTTGATAGTTATATGTCCCTTCCAGCCCTACGATTCTATGAATGCTGAATTTAATTTTGTTGGTTGTTAGGAATTTCCCTTAACTTCTATTCATGAATATACCCACAGAAAGGAAAATGTCATTGTCATTGCTAAATAAAATGTCATTGTCTTTGCTCCAGTGCCAGTAGAGAAAGAATGATTAAAAATTGTCTTCCATTTCCAACAAAAAGGAAGTGTTTCTTGTTTCTTGATCCCAACCATGGATTTTTTTTTCTATTCGTAGATTCTTAGACTTCATATCAATGTCTTTAAATTAAAATAATGCTACATATAATTATTTAGACAGATAGAAAAGATGTTTATTAGAAAAAATACATTGTGATTCAGTTTCTGCAGTTTTATGGATAATAGGAAATAATTCTGATTTTTCTTGGATTTCTGTCCAATTAAATATGATGGTAATGTTCCCACTTCCTTACAACAAGATAGGGAACAACGCCTTATGTCTTAACTCGAATATTTTAATTTTACTTACAGTAAGTGCTTCGGCCTAAAGTCAAATGGCATTGGTAGAAGTACTGCCTTTTTGAGCAGGATGGTCAACAACATAAAAACCATTCTTGCATATTTCCTTATAGATGGTGATATATTTTGAAGCTTTTCTTGTTCGCGGAATTACAAATTTCTCTGTAAATTCATTTTTATTCATTTGCTGTTGCTTTTGGGCACTCAGCACACAATTAATGAATGTTAGTGCATATGTATAACAATTATGGAAACATTCTTCATACCTGTTAAATAAATAAAGAGAAATGAGTCTCAAAGCAACAAAAAACAAAACTCCTGCATAACTACTGTATATTTTATTAACTTCTGGTATATTTATAATACATTTTCTCAATGGGAATAGAATTCTAAACAAGTCTTAACTTATTTAACATAATTATCCCGCTCTTTAACCAAAACAGACATCCAAAGACCCTGTTATTGAGTCTAAATAAGGGAGAAGAAAAGAGCAAGCCAGGCACTGGTTTTAGTTGCAAATTTGTATCATGCTCAGCTAGAATAGAAATAAATAGTGGCAGCCTTATAAATAGAATAGATTTACAAATAAGAAAAAGTATGACAAAAAATATTGCCATACAAGGATATTGCAGTAAATTATTTACTAGTCCTGTCTATTCTTTGAGCATTATTGGAAAATGTGAGTTTAGTAGCTTCTTGCATGGAAGGCTGAAAAAAATTAGATTGCTTAGCTGATAGTAGGAAGGTGCTGCATTTATCAGAAAAATTCACTGCAGTTGTTAAGTTAGTAACATGGTTGAATCTAGCTTCTTCATTTGACTTTGCTTGTCAGAAGGTCGCAAAAAGTGACCCAGGGATACTGCAGCCATCATCAATACATGCTGGTTGCCAAGTGCCCAAATTTTGATCATGTGACCATGGGGATGCTTCAACGGTCATAAATGTGAAAAACGATCACGTTTTTCAGTGGCATTGTAACTTCAAATAGCTGCTAAACAAATGGTTGTAGTTTGAGGACTACCTGTATCCCAATTTTTCTACAATATATTTTGAAAAGATCTTTCCAGTTTGCATCTGAAACCAGTTTTCTTTTCCTGTCCCAAATCTTATCTTCTGGAAGAATGAAGAAATCTCAGAAAACAAACATCTAGCACTGAGGTTGTTACCTTATTTCACCTAATGATAATTGAAGCCTATTCGTCTAACATATAGAAATATTATGGAACACTGGAACTGCTTTCTGTTGTAGAATAATCAATAGTTCTTCCAAACTTTATCACAATTGCAATCTATTCATTTAGAACTCGTTAAGTAAATTAAACACAGATAGTCCTTACTTAATGACTGCAATTGGGACTGGGAACTCCATCACTAAATGATGCAGTCATTGAGTGAAAGATCACGTGAACGTTCCTGGCATACAGCGTCAGTTCTCCTGCAGTCATTAAGTGAACCACATCATTAAGCACAATGTCAATGTAAGTTGCAACTTACAATTTACTGCTGGCTTCCCCGCTGACTTTGCTTGTCGGAAGCCAGCTGAGAAGATTGCCCATGGCAATCGTGACCATGGGATACTGCCACCATATAAATGAGCATTTTTTCGGTGCCATCATAAGTTCAAATAGTTGCTAAACAATGCAGTCATTAACCCAGGACTACCTCTATTTCTCAGAACTGGCTAATGAAGACAAAGGTTCTGAAGAGGTTTATTCTCTCCAAATGATTGCATTATTATTATTATTATTATTATTAATTATTATTATTATTATTTATTTATTTATTAAATTTGTATGCCGCCCAACTCCCAAGGGACTCTGGCATTGGTAGAAGTACTCATGTATGAGTCTGCATGAGACTCATTTATAACTCACAGCCTAAGCAAAGTCCAAAAATTTAACATGTTAGTTTTGCTATCTTAAGGGGAGTCACCAATACCATTTTGAATTCTGTACCTGTGTGGAAGCCAAATATCTGTTGCTGAAAATTGTCCTAAATAGGTATCCCATTGATTAAGGAGGCCATACATATCAGGCTGAACTAGTGGAATGCTCACACATTGTTCCCAGCCATATTCAGCAATGGTAATACCAGTTTCATTGTAATTATACACCAAACCTACAAATACAACAACAGATGCGATCAGAAGGGCATAACTGGTGTGTATACAGTGGTAATATGGAAAGCCTGATTATCATATATTAGTAACTCTCTCTTGTGATATTTTCATTTCCTGTATAGACATGTACAGAAGCTATTTGAAAGTCCTGGTTATAAGAATAATGGCAATCCAGTTTGCATATCCACAACCATGCCATTCCTAGAATCAAACTGCCTTTAAAACCTTATTAAATTACTTGCTGATAAGCGGTGAGCTACATGGGCCCTTCTAACTGGAAATGGCTTGAGGGATAAACCAGCAAAACTCTACTTGCCTGGAGACTTCCTGGCCAACAGAGACTTGTGTTTGAACTGAAGGGAAGGAGTTTTGAGTTGTAAAGCTGCTTCCAATGGAACAGAATGATATCAGAGTTAGGAGGAAACAGTAGAAGCTGCAGATATTCCTGGTTTATTGGTGAGGAAACCGTTTTTCTCATTCTGTTATAATTCTGAAAACACTTCCTAGTTGTAGCTAGGGCACATATTTATTTATTAACAAATTTGTCTGCCCATCCATCTAACCAATAGAATTTTGGTCAGCAAACAGAAGGGGGAAAAAAAAACAATAATTATGTGTCATGAAGTTGGTGGCAACTCAGCAACCATCTAGATTTTCTCCACAATCATAAACTATTACATGTACCTGCATAAGAAACAGATAATATGCTGTACTTCACTAAACATCCTGGTTACAGTGCCTGGGGGAGAGAGGGGGACCCAGGACTTTATGGCTTTCTAGAAGGCCAGCAAGGTTGGAGCCCCCAAGTCTCTGGGTGTTCCAAAAGGCAGAAGCTATGGCAGAAAAGGCACATTTCCTAGGCCCCACACCAGGTGACACTGCTTCATAGTGGCCATTTCATATTGCTATCAGCACTGCATGTAACCAAACTACTTTGTAGGATAGAAAATAAAAATTGTTTGTACTGTACAGTATATACTTACAATGCATGAAGACTTCATATTAGAAGGTTAATTATATGTTTTTCTTACCATTGGTATTAGTTATTCCAACATGAAGGTCAGAATCTCCATCATAATCTCTGAAAAGACATTTAATATTTCACTTTGGAAAAAGACAGAGATTTTTTTTTTTATTTGAATAGTTTTTGAAAAATAGACTGGACATAATGCTATTCAAATACAATCAGAGATACAAAAGTGATTTGCTTAGCAAGAGTAATTACTTCTAAAAAGCTCTGAGTAAAAAGCTCTCCAGTAATCAGATGTGTAAAAATCCTTTTCTAAATTGGTGCTTGCCTTATATTCCAGTAATGATAGAAGGCAGCTTCTATGTGCCTTGTTTCTAACCATAGAATAACAAGGAAGACCCATACCTTAGAAATGTTCCTACAGTGGGCTTCAGTAAAAAAGCACATCTTTCTCGGTGTCCATTAACAAATGGGCTTGGAATACTGACAGGTGCTTCTTCCAGACTTCCGTAAATCAACCTTTGCCCACACAATGGACAGTTCTCGGGAACAAAGCAGCCAAAAATGTCTTTGTCACAGTGGGTAACTTTAATTAAGGCTCTCTCTGAGTCCAAAGGTTGCATGATCAGTCCTTCCTTGGGTAAATGAACCTGCTTTCCAACTTGTATTTAATAAACAGAAGCCAGTAGAATTGGACATTGAAAGAAGGAAGAGATTAGTTCAGAATGACAGGTCCCAATACCAATTCTTCCTCTACAGTGGACTGAATTAGCAAATGAGATACAAGATATGGGAGGGACAGCTTTTCCTGGTCATTATTTTAAAGAGATAGTGTTCACTTTTTGTATTAATTGTATCTGGTACTTGTGTGCTGACTTAGTTTTTGATAAATAGAAACCATCACATTTGTCTGTTATTAGTCTGTAGAATAACCTGTTAATGGTAAACAGATACATCTTTGTAGATCTATCTCCCTTGATTAAAATGAGGAATAAACAACTTTAGAATTACCACCATCTCTTCCTCACAAAGATATTCTGACTTTTGCACTACAGGCAAAAATGTAAACTGTTTTCTAGTTTATTTGGTCATAAACCAAAACTTTCCAAATACAACCCTAACCCTAACCCTAACCCTAACCCTACTATTCTTGTTAGCTGTACTGGCTGAGATTTTCAGGAACTGCAGTACCAAATTATCAGGAAGAAACCAGATTGGGAAATATTAGTTCTGTCCTTGGCAGGAAAAGATCAGCATCCTAAATTTAATGCTGGCTTATCACACAGTTATTAAAGCCAGGGGACGCCATCTCTTTTTATTAATATTCTATTAATTTGAATAATACAAATTTATTCTGATATACAAATGAATGCAAGAAAAAAAGTATTGCAGACAACTCACAATGTTGTCCAATAAAAACATAGATATGAAAGATCAAATAAAAATTAAGATTTCCAGATCTGAAACAGCTGCATACTTCTCATAAGCTGCCAGATGTCAGAGAGTACAAGGACCCAATACCACAAAAATTCCCAAAAGTTCTATCCCAGGTTCTAGTTAGGTAGTACTGTTATGACAGCAATAAGCTATTATCTGTATACTGCACAGGTTATTTGTTTCCACAAAACAATACACAAATATATTTATTATAAATGTTTACAAATGACATAAGATCGAGAATATTTGCATCCCATTTGGAGGAAATGCTGATTTTCCAATTATTGCTTGACATAACTAGTTGACATAACTATCCTTACAAGATCAGAAGGTTCATTTAACTTCTTATCTGCTTTATATTATACTGTTTTATGCAATATAAACTATCATCTGTCCTTACCTTTAGTCATGAGACTGCTGTAACACTTTCCTGATCTCTATGCTCTGCCTTTTAATCTATACATTTTACAAGATAACTTCAAAAGGAGAATACAGCATGAAGAGTTTGGGTTAGATGGACTGTAAATTGATTTAAAATGTGACAATTATTAGCGCCAGAATCGTTGTCAGTTATTCCACTTACACTGAAGTTTTAGGATACTCATATTTTCTCCGTGTATTTGTGTCTGTGTTTGTACACATACAAGACGGATTTGCTCATTTAAAATGCGTTTTATAAGTTGAGTTCTGATACATCTATATAGCTCGATCCTTCAAGGTATGTCAAGATAAACCCTTTAATGTCCCAGTTTCACATCATCTTTTTTTTTTTTTGCTGCAACTTAAAACATTTTATTGCAAAAAATCTACATTGGCCCAGCAGACTGCATGTCTATTTCGCGCCTCAAAAACGAGGACAAAAACCAGACCCTCTCCTGTTGCTTGTTGTGTATCCCCGCATTCCCCGCCAGATAGGCAACAGGAATCATAGATATCCCAAAAATAGCGGGTCCCGAAACCCTATCACTTTAAACTGAGAAGGGGACACTCTGGCCGGCAATCTCGCTTCCACCAAGCGGCCGCTGTCCCGCCTTCCGGATCTCTACGCCGTGCTCGTGAATGTACTGTATACCCGGGGAGCCGCGTTAGTCTATGGTAGCCAAAAAGCAGGAGGCTGCCCGTCCCTTCCCCGACTGACCAGTTTTTTATTAAGAGGCGGCTTTCCAATAATTTTTAGGTCTGGAAAAGGGCGGCCGATTTTCTTCCGATATTTAATTTATCATAAGCGGCCCTTCTGCTAAAAGATCTATACCGCCCACCCTCTCCCGCGTGAAGGAAAGCCACTCTCTCTCTCTCCTGCTCTATGGTAGAGCGTTTCATTCATAATTTCCGGCTGGAAACCAGTTCCTGTAGCAAAGGCCCGGCTCTCTTTGTTGGGCTCCCAAACAGCTTTCCCTTCCTCTCCCTCCCCCCTCCCCGGCGCTACAGCGGAACCAAAATGCGAGGAGCCGCGCAGGGAGGAGACACCGAAGCAGGAGCGGTGCCAAAGAAGACATGAGCAGCACGAAGGACGTGACCTGCAGGTCTGAGGGAGCAGTTACCGCTTTTGGGATGAGCGCTCTCCGCTTTCCTCCCCACCCCGAAAAACGGACGGGCGCTTGGAGACGCTCCGCCCACGGGGAGGGGGGGGAGGAGGACGGGACCGAGATGCCTCCCGGCTCCTTTCTCGCTCTCTTCGCCGGTCTCCTCCATCTCCGACTAAGCCTCGAGAGGAAGGGAAAAGCCGGAGAACCGATGGTTCCTTGTCCTTGTTTCGCTAACTCGCCATCCCATCCCTTTCACGCGGTCCTTAGTGGCCCTCTTTTACTTCCCCCAGTTGTGTGTGTGTGTGTGTCGTAGCCCTTGAAAATGCGCATTATACATAGGAGAGCTTTTTCCGCTAAGTCTCCATCCCACCTTTTCACGCGGTCCCTAGTGGCCCTCTTTCATTTCCCCCCCCCCATTTTGTGTGTATGTGTGTGTGTGTGTGTGTGTGTGTGTGTGTTGTATCCCTTGAAAATGCGCAGTACACATAGGGGAGCTTTTTGCAGAACAGGGTGGGTTATTGAGGGTTACTGATTCCCCCTTAAAAGATCTAAACCCGGTTTTCCCTAAATGATTCCTAAAGGAAAGTGTTTCTTAGGACCAAGGCCTTTGTGCAATTGACCCAGAAAACACCAGAAACATCTCTACAAGTCAATATCAGACGGTTCTCTTAATTCCCTATCATAAAAGATTGAAGTTTCACACAGGATGGAAGTATAGTATTAATCCTGTGGATTGCTGATTTGCCCCAAAGTGTCTCCTTATTGATATTCAGGGGAATCTTTTTAGGATATAAAGTACATGCATTCAGAATCTTAAAATATATTTTGTAAGTTCTTTTAAAAGCGCCAATAAAACAACATTGCTCTAGTTGTAACCTTATTTGAGCCATGAGTTTAGAATCTATCTTCTACTTGCATATTTCAATATATAGACATTTCGCATTCTGCTTTTATGAACTTTCTGGAGAAAATCTTGGCAGATTTATTCATGGACTTGACAAATATTGAAAGAAGAATTATGTATTTTGACATCTGTTGTATAACTTTACATTTATATTATTGCAGGTATTTTGTACAAGGAGTATGTCGTGAAGGAAATAGGTGTCTGTTTTCCCATGACTTGTCTACAAGCAAACGATCTACTATCTGCAAATTCTATCAAAAAGGACAGTGTGCCTATGGAACTCGCTGCAAGTATGTGTTATTGGTTTCCAAGAGAAAACCTACAGTTATTTTATTATGCTAAAAACATTTAAGAAGCTGCTTATTGTTTGTGTACTTCTTGTACTTCGTGCCAGTGCATTTCTCATAATTTCTTACTAGCACTGTTTGCTGTAAGATGATTGGGAGCTGAAGGAATCTGGGAAAGCCTCTTTTAAGAGAGGAACTTTCGAATTTTGATAACTGTTTTAAAAGAAACTGCAGAGAGAGATGGTCCATATGATACATGGTTTCATTTTTAGCGAGATGGCTTTCTAAAAGTTTGCAAGTTTAGCACCCCGATCATATGCATATCTACTCCAAAACAAGTGAAATTCAGCAGGTTTTGCTCCCAAATAAGTGACAAACTTGGCAATCTCAAAGTACACTGATAATGCAATGTTCAGACCCCAACTGTTAAAAGGAAGAAAGGCTCTTGACTTTGTAGTTTAATTCTTTTTTTTCTTTTTTACTTGAACTCCAAAATCAGATATAAATTATATGTTAAACTACTGAGAAGTCAGAAATCCTGATCTATTGTAAAATACCCAGAGATCCACCAATAGATTCTGATTTACTTTCTATATATATCCACATCTTAAAGTTATAATCCTGCACATGCTTAAATATTTATTTTATTAAATTCAGCAGATTGAATTAATTGAATTGAATTGAATTGAATTGAATTGAATTGAATTGAATTGAATTCTTTATTGGCCAAGTGTGACTGGACACACAAGGAATTTGTCTTACCATGTTTCCCCGAAAATAATACATGTCCCCATAATAAGGCCAATCAGGCTTTTCGGCACATATGCTGAAATAAGCCCTCCCCAAATAAGCCCCCCCCCCAACTACTTAAACGCATGCGCAGCCGGTCCCCGCCCCAAATTGCATCCCACCACGAGACGCGCGTCTTACCTGACACTTGTAGCTCCGTCACGTTCCTCGGCGTTGTGTCCAGGGAAGCCCATTGAAAAAGAAAACTCGCGAGTTCAATCAAACTTCTCGAACTCGCAAGAAGTTTTATTTTTCAATGGGCTTCCCTGGACACAACGCCGAGGAACGCGACGGAGCTACAAGTCACAAGTAGAACAGCGTCTTGCAGCCCACTCCGTCCCGCCTCACCTGCCACCCCCAAATTGCGCCCCACTGTGAGACGCACGTCCTACCTGACACTTATAGCTCCGTCGCGTTCCTCAGTGTTGTGTTTGAAGGAAACCTTCCTTGTTTTCCTGTGCATCATTTTTGCATTATTCAAACCAGCAGCAAAGGCAGGAGGCGCTGGCACCATTTATTGTCCTCATCCTGTAAAGCCCCTCAGGCTGCAACCCTGGCCTCGGCCCCCTCCCCGGGCAGGGCCCACCTGCTCAGCCGGCCCGCTTCCTTCCGAAGAAAACCTCCCGGGCAGAGGGCGCCGTTTGTCTGAAGGCGAGGCGGAGCCGTCCCGATAAAAGCCGTTTTAAGCAGGGCCGGTTGCAGGGCAGCAGGGAGCAGGACGGCCTGGAGAAGCCAGTGGACTTCTCGCAATTACCATCGCGGGCTGCAATGCCCTACCTTCCGTGGGGACCTCCATGCGCGCACGTGCAACGCGCCGGACTGGGCGGGGCATCGCACTGCAGCCGAGAGCTGTCAGCCCACCCCTGTCCCCCTCCGGGGATCGAGCAGCCGCAGCCCGAGAGGCCCCCGCGCGGACTCCTGCGGGCGCTGGAGGGGGAAGCAGCCGCTGGGTAAAAACCCATATTGCAAGTATTGCAAAGCCCATCCTATGCGGCCCTAACCCCCCCCCTCCCACCCCGCTTCCAGGGGGACAAGAGCACAGCTGGCCCCCTTTAAGGGCTTGAAAGCTCCCTTTGCCCAGAGACCCCTTCCACTTTCCATCCCACCACACACCCCTTGTCATTGGGCATCCCTACCAGCTGCAGCCCTACCAGCTGCAAGGCCGAACCTCCCCCCAAGGGCAGGCCTGGCACTGTGGACCCTCCTGCAGAGTGTATCCTTGCGTCCCACCGCGAGACGCACGTTCTACCTGGGACTTGCAGCTCCATCGCGTTCCTCGGCATTGTGTCCAGGGAAGCCCATTGAAAAAGAAAACTTCTCGCGAGTTCGAGAAGTTTGATTGAACTCGTGAGAAGTTTTCTTTTTCAATGGGCTTCCCTGGACACAACGCCGAGGAACGCGATGGAGCTACAAGTGTCAGGACGCGCATCTCGCGGTGGGACGCAATTTGGGGGTGGCAGGTGAGGCGGGGTGGGGTGGCCCGCGAGACGCGCGTCTCAGTGGCTGCGGCTTACATGGCAGCGGGCATGGTGGTGGCATTTCCAAAAGCAGCCTGGGAAAACCTAAAAACCCGGGCAACTTGTCGCTTGTGCTCTCTCTCCCGGCCAAAAGAGCGCCCGCTGCAAAAAGAGCGGCTCCTGGCCAGGAGAGAGAGAGAGCACAAGCGAGAGGCGGGCACGCGCAGGCAGAACTCCCTCTGCCACGGTGTTGCCCACAGGACTGGCTCGCCTCCTCTGGGCTCTGTCTCCGGCGGCGTTTTAAAACACGTCCCACCTGCCAGAAATGAGTCTCTGTGAGACTTGTCATGCCACCGCTGCTGCCTCGTGGAGCAGCACTCTGCAAGGCTTGTTGTGCCGTTGCATGCACGAATGGCAGCACTACCGTGAGGTTCGACATACCAGCACAGCCGTGAGCGGCAGTCCTGCAGTTCGTGCATGCAACGGCACAACAAGCCTTGCAGAGTCTTGCTCCACGAGGCGGCGGCGGCGGGCCAGCCACTCGGCCGGTGCCAAGAACAGGGAGGGGAGGCGGCAGCGATGGGACATGCAGTCCCACGCTCGCCGCCTACTTCACCCCCAAAATAATAACACACACACACACACACCCCGCTAATAAGGCCAATGCCATATTTCGGGTGTCAAAAGAAAATAAGACCCTGTCTTATTTTCGGGGAAACACGGTAGGTGTAGAATATATGACAATAATCCATATTGAATTTAATGAGTGGCTATATCGGACTACTGAACATTATCATGAATGAAGGTTTTTTTTAAATCATTTGGAATTCTATATATCATTATATTGCTTTACAATTAAGTTACATGGAACTTTGAATTTCACAGTATTTTTTATATATAGTTTTAGTTATAAAGTTAAATCACTCAGGCATTTAAATAACTAAAAGCCTGTTAATTCTTACTTCTTTTATCTTCGGCATCTTTCTCCTAGGATTAGAATAATTTAGGTTCCTACATTGAGATTATCATTTCTGTGAAACAAATCTATATTGCAAGTATTGCTATCTTTCAAACCATTAGAAATTTCACAATAGCAGAGTCTTATCTTTGTGTTCAGCGAGCTTTCTGAAATAAATGTCTTTATAGGTTATTGTTGTTTCTCATTTGTTAAGATATGATCACGTTAAACCTCTGGGGTCCTCTGCATCCGGGGGCCCAGTGGGTTCTAGACCACTTTACATTGCTGCACCACCATTCCAAAGACTTAACTCTCCATCAGAGCAAACCCCAACTGTTACCAAAAGTAAAGTACACGAATCTGGAAAACGTGAAAAGAAAACCTTGGTGCTCAGGGACAGAGGTGAGTAAGAGTGGGTCATTTTTTTTAAATGGATTTTCTTTTTTTCTAGTGGTTCTTTAAAATGTAAAATCTTTCAATCAGGTTTTATTCCTGGTTACATTACAGATATACCCATATAGTTTTGTTGGTAGTAATAGAGAAGTTGTTATTGGGTTCTGAGTTTTCTTTTAAGTTTAATCTGCAACCCTGGTATGGTATGCAGCCTCTCATCAAAGTATTAACCAAGCCTAATCCTGCTTAGCTTTTTGAAGTCAGCCATCTATCTGGACTTGACTAGTTCTTCATGTCCTATCTTTTCAGTTGTTTTAAAGCAAATAGACCTATTTTTTTTTCTAAAACAACAACAACCTATTGTACTATGAAAAGTAACGAGTTGCATATGATCATTGATAATTTTCCTCGGTCATTTACCATTATATCCATTCCCCTTATATTTCATTTGCCAATAATGGCAAGTATGTTACATATACAAAGTGCAGTTGTTCAAGCCAAGGATAGATACATCCAAAGTATTTGCTTCACCAGACATTTGAAAATACAAGGCACATCTAAATAGTTGATTACCATCCTTTGCCAGCTCTCTGTAGAACCAAGTCTTTGGACACATATGACAATTCTCAGCACTCCGTCCATTGGAGGCATAGTTCATCATATTGGTTAAGAAACCTTTATGTAAGAAAGCTTCCAACTTGTCTCATACCATTCATACCTACCTATATCTTAAGGCGAAGATTTTTTTTTATATTTTTTTTTACTATTTCTAGCAAATGACAGGGAAGACCGTTTTGGTGCTAGCATCATGGATATAGAATGGCCTTGTCTTAGAAGCTTGCCTGACATCAGTTAATTTTTTTAAAAAAATAACCTGCTAGGTTTTTATAGATCCCGACTTTTGCTTTTAAATATTTTAAGACTTGCTTTTTGTGGTTTGTATTGCAATCATTTTTTAAAATTTATGTATAATATCCAGAGGATTTTATGGGATAAATATAAAGAAAATAATCAGGTCCAATATTCTCTCACTTGCTAGGCTGACCAAGAAATAGATCCTACATTAAACTGTGTAGTTAAGGGCAGACCTGATTCATAATGGGTGAAGTCAGAAAGTAAGTTTAGCCCCAGTTCCCACCCCAGTAGTGATATTGAATTGCATTTCTCGATGTTCTTCTCCCTGATTGGATGGCTGCTACTTATGGAGGGAGAATAGTACGTGCTGTGTTTGGAGACTCATGTTGTGGCCAAAATATGCTCAAGCCTCACCTCTAAAGTCCTTGAAACAAGTTCTTTTATGTGCACTCCTCTGGTTCTCATTACTGGTATTTTGTTAATCTAGAATGATTTTCATATACTGTTGTAAACTAAGAGATTATGTTGCTGCTGCGTGGTTTTGTAGGCAACTAATAGCCATAACTTTGTGGTTTTACAGTATGTCGCTGGAGATTATAATAATTACTACGCTTTGAAGTTGAAAGCAGATTTTCCATGTTTGATGGAAGCACATCAACTGCTATTAAAATTCAAGCTTAGAAATACTTGCTAATTACTCCTGCTTTAGAATAGGGATTTCATGAGAATCATGGCCTGTTTTTAATGTGATCAAATATTTTTTTTCCCTTCCTATTCCAAGACTTGTGTGGAACCAATGAAGAAAGGACAAGGCCCGGGTCAGTAAGTGACTTGGCATGTTGCAGTATGCCAGCTGACATCCCAGAAACAAAGCCCCATTCGTATTTAGATGCTATCCGCAGCGGGCTTGAAGATGATGCTGAACCTGGGAGCTCATATGCATATGATGAACAGTTATGTCCCTACGCAGCAGCCGGCATGTGCCAGTTTGGTGACCGGTGCCTCTACCTCCATGGGCAAGTGTGTGAAATCTGTGGGTTGCAAGTACTCCATCCCTTTGATCCAGAACAGAGGAAGGCACACGAGAAGGTAAACATGACCAGAAATAAAACTAACTTGGCTCTGTTATTTTCAAATCAAATCATTATTTAACTGACAAAAATAATCAGGCCAACTACCCTGTTTCCCCCAAAATAAGACATCCCGTGATAATAAGCCCAATTGGGCTTTTGAGTGCATGGCAATAAGTCCAAGCGCTTATTTCAGGGTTCAAAAAAATATAAGACAGGGTCTTATTTTCGGGGAAACACGGTAATAATACAGGATGTAAAATATAAGAATGACGAAGAGTGAACAATTATATGGGTATGTAAAAATGTGGAACTGGTCCTCATCTGATTTACTAGCTCTTGCTATGCTAGTGGCCAATTCCTGGTGGATTTTATGTACTGTTGCACAAAACATGACAACTGTGTATATTATGGGGGGGTGAGGGTTAGGTATTAGCACAGGTTATAGGCTTAGTCTGAAATCAGTATTGGGGAAACAAGTACTTAAAATATCCTTTGAAATTGTCACTGAAGAAAAGCATGCTTAGGCAACTCAATTTGCCCACAAGGGCATAATCATTCCTTGTGTGGGATCTTCTATATCTTCCCGCAGAAGCGGCTGAACAGACAATATACCAAACTATAAATGTGATCTTTTTTACTTAAATTTCAAAGGCTTACTGCAAACCTAATGGAATGCTTTATTATTTTCCATTATAGGAAATCACTGTATAAACCTTGGGTTTGTATAGCTTCTCTCCTCTTTCAGACCTGCAAGAAAGAAATTGCAGTACCCCATAACATCTGAATATGGGGAATGGTAGCTTTGTGAAAAAGGCTATATGATCTCTCTACCTAATCACATAGTGAAAAAGCTATTTAAGTCTTTGATAAAAAATGTCAGAAAGAAATATGGGCCCAATCATATTAGTTCTGACTTCTTTTATATTTTAGAAGAATGAATTTGTTGTTCATTGTATGTTGTATAAAATTCTTTGGATTATTGGAAGAATGTACCTAGTCTTGTTTTAGATCAATTAATGTTCTGTATTAACATGCAGATTTCTTAATCCAAGGGAATGTGGCTCATATAGAATCAAACAAAGATGACCCTCATTATTTATTTGAGCTCTATTTTATTGTAGCTTAACAACTACAGAAACAAAACTAGAGATAAGATGTTGGTAAAACACACTGTACTTTACACATGCCCCAAAGCCTATTCCTATTTGCACGTGCAGAAAATATACAGAATGTATCCCAAAAGTCCTCCTCCAAACACAGCCATATGCCTAAATCCTTTAATAGGGATAAGAAGATCTGAGCTATATTTACTAACCGCAGATAAGCAGAACTGTGGTTAATTGATCTATAGATTATAGAAGCCACCTGTACAAAATATGGTTAGATTTTCCCCCCTCTAATATGACTTAAGCGAACTTAGAAAATCATGGTGAACTGTGATTAGTTTAAACAGATATTTTTTGACTGATTCCACAATAACATGAAAGTGGGAGAGGAAGAATTGCTTAGTTTAGCATTCTATTCTGAATATAACTCATTTACGAACGAAGGCAAATATACGTGTCCCAGGACAAGGTTGCAGGATCCAATCCGGGTCAGTCACCGGCATAATCATTTACCTGTGTGTGGTGGTTCTCTTGTGATGCTAAAATCCCTGTTTGAAAAATAAACATACAAGGTAATCCTTGACTTATGACCTTTTGCTTAGCAGTTGTTCTAAGTCACAACAAGCCTTCCCAAGACTACATATGACAGTTCTGGTCTCCCCCAGTCACATGGTCGCATTTTGGCTCTCGGCAGCTGGCCCACATTTACAGCTGTTTGCAGTGCCCCACAGTTACATGACTGCAATTTATGACTTCTTTGCTGGAAACCAGTGTTTGGTTTCTGGCAAAAAAACATCTGTTCCAGACAATTCACTTAACGTCCACAGCATTTGCTTAATGGCTGCAGTGATTAAGGACCAATGTGAAAAAGGTCGTAAAATCAGGCACGGTGAGGTGATGACCCACTTAATGTCCAGCATGACAACCATAATTCTGGGCTCAATTGTGATCAAAAGTCGAGGACTATCTAATTAAATTTTTGCAAGTTTTTTCTTTCCCTTTTTTTAAATCAGTTTTTCAATCAGCCTATTTCCTTTTTAATTTCTCATTTCAGGCACTCTGTTAACCAATATTACATTAAAGTTAACACTTACAAATGTTAAAAATTATTCATTCCTGTTCAGCTTATGACTTATTGTGGCAAACTTTGTTAATCTGTTGTATTAGCTGCATGTTGTGGAGCTTCCCTATACACACTGACCTGGTTCATTTGTCATGCTGTGATTTGGGGCTCATTGTGTAAAAATATGTGCTCATTTATTTAGCTTGATAATTTATAAAAGGTACAATTCTGTTATCCCATAATTCTATTCAGTTCCCTTTAAAATCCAGATTGTCGTCCTGTATCTGTATCATATTTTTTTCTGTCTGACACTTCAGATGCCAGTGTTATTTATAGCAGTGGATTATGTCCCATTTTTCAGTAAGAACAAAGTGACTGGTAGTTTTTAATAAAGTTATTTGGTATTATGTAATCCAATTTTATTAGCGGTGGTTCTTGCCAATAAAATTGAGATGCTAAAACTTAAAGCCTTCAGTGGTATGCAGAGACAGACCTTTCTCAGTTGCAGTCCTTCATCTACTTATTTCAGAGTAAGCCTCTTTGATTTTAATGAACGTGTTGTGTTTTCCTGTAATTATTTTATCAATCTAGAGTAACCACTCCTTTCCTCTATCTCTGCCTTCTCTTCCCCTATCTAGATGTGCATGGCTAGCTTTGAACATGACATGGAGAACGCGTTTGCCTTCCAGGCAAGCCAGGACAAGGTGTGCAGTATCTGCATGGAAGTGGTTTATGACAAGCCATCCGCGTCTGAAAGAAGATTTGGCATCCTTTCTAACTGCAATCACACCTACTGCTTGTCCTGTATCCGTCAGTGGAGGGGGGTCAAGCAGTTTGAGAATCCCATCATCAAGTAAGTTCCCTCTTCCAAAACTTTGTTATATGTTTCCTTTCAAACTGTTCAGTCCTTACAGCTTAAATAAATGATAGAATAGCTGATAGTTGACAAGGATATTCACCAAGACACATAAGTTGGACAAAATATGATGGTGGATTTCTCAGTTGCAGATTATCTTGATTAATTTGAAACTGCTTTGAAATTGATTAATTTCAAACTGCTTTAGAGTGAGCTTTGGGACTTTGATTTCTGATGGATTATCTTCGTTTGGGCATCAGGTTACAGACTAATGTTTAATGCTGGCTGATTTCTGCATCATTAATGCTATTAAGCACAATGTTTTTCTGAATCGACTGGTGCTGTTTGCCATAATTCTATTCATTTTTTTCAGACAAGTTTTAGTTGGGGTACTTATGATGCCCTTCTAAGTTCTAATCTGTCTTCATTTTATTTCAATATTTATATGAAACTGATAGGAGTTCTCCAGCAAATTTTGAGCTGGATGGTGCTAGTTATTTCTTAAGTTCAAGTCCTGCCACTTTTTTAAAAAAAAAAAAATCAAAGACCAACAAAGGGGTAAATATTGAACTTTCCAGGAAATGAAGTGGGTGCTCTTCAAATGCTGTAAAGCTTACTTTTATTATAAAAAGTTAAGTTGCAGGAATGAAAACTTAGATCTGAAAACACAAATACGATGGACTTTTCTTAATAAAGAGAATGCTTAGGTTTAATAAAATTACATGTTAGATGCCTTCAAAATCATGATAAATGGAAGGGTAATTTTATTCAGAGAACCTTTCGGTTTTTTTTTTATTGTTGTTGCTTTTTGTTCTGTTTTTGAGTTAGGTAAAAATAGCTTCTTCAACAAGCAATATACCAGCTTTTCATTTTGCTACTCAAGGTCCTGTCCAGAATGCCGTGTGGTATCTGAGTTTGTCATTCCCAGTGTGTACTGGGTAGAAGATCAGACAAAAAAGAATGAACTAATTGAAGCATTTAAGCAGGGGGTTGGGTAAGTATATGTACAAGCATTTAAGACCATTTGTAAGACATTTTTGTTCCGTGCTGTGCCGCTTGAAACTCTGGCTGAATGAATGGATGGTAAACAAGGACTTCCTGTAAAGAGGAGTAAGAGAATTCTGTATGACCATTTATTTTCAACTGAAGCAGAGTTGTATGTTGCAAAATAGGACCAGCTTGAGTCAATCATTTCAAGCAGCATGTACATCTCTAATCACTGTATGGGTAATCCATGCTACACACTCTTCTTTTCTATGAAATCAGCCACCACACCAGAGTCTAAAAGAGCAGACGGTTGTAATTCTGAGGGGTCCTTGGTGCTTTCGGAGCTTGGTAGTTTTCCTTCAGACATTTCATTACCCAAACTAGGTAACATCATCAGTCCTAGTAAGGAGTGGGGTTTGCTCTTAGTTTATATTCTAGCAGCCTGCCTTGTCAGTGTTGGTGGGAGTGGTCTTGGAGGTTATTTGGTTGGTCTATTTACTGTTAGCTTATTGGGCATTTCCTTGATTGGGATACCCAATCCTCATTTCAACCCTGAGCTACAAATGGTACCCAACCAAAGAATCCCCAATACCACTCCTACCAACACTGACAGGACAGGACATGCCACTAGAATATGAATGGAGAGCAAACCACATTCCTTACCAGCACTGATGATGTTACCTAGTTTGGTAATGAAACATATGCAAGAAAACAACCAAGCTCAGAGAGCACCAAGGACCCCCACTCCCCATTTCAGCCCTGAAATACAAATATGCTCCTTTATTGTATTTCTGTGCTGATGGGATGTGAAGAATAACAGGGATAATAAAATGCACTTGCCTATTGTTTCTTATCTGAGCCATTTTTAATTGCCTGGGGCATCCTTGCTGAGCTCTTGGGAGAAGACACAGGAATTTCCTAAATAAGAGGCTATGGAGTGATTTGGGAGAGGTGACTCATAGTTCCACTGGTTTGGTGCTTTCCAACCAACTCACAGGAAGAAAGTTTGGCAAGACAAGCCATCACTAGATGTCCTAGAGCTATTCTCTGGTATGCTCTGTTTTACTAATTTATCCTTCAGTTTATCAGATTCAAAGTCTTTCTGAAACTGTTGAATTAGGATAAGATCATTTGGTGCACATCTCCAGCATGAAACTAAAAATTAGCCACATACTACTACAAACTCGCAATTTCCTTGTTTTACTTTGCAAATCTATCATCAAAAGCATCTCCAAATCTTTGCATGAAATTATTATTTGAAAATGTATCATTGCTCACAATGAGTAGGACTGTCCATCTGGCTGACACTTCTTTCAGCAGACCAAGAACAAAGGTGGCCTTGATATGACCTGTAGAAAATCCTGTTAGTCAGCCTGCCATGAACAAATCACATGAGTTTTGAAAGTGGGGATCTTGAATTTCTTCAAACTTCTCTGGTAGACTTCCAGAAGAACAGAACAGCATTGGCTTCCTGCTAAGATAAGCCTTAACTTTACTGCTGTGCTAACTGTATCACAGTGTTTTATGGGTTTATTATCTATGTGTCTTGCTACTGTTGAGGCTGTAATAATGCCTCAACCACGTGTTTTACAGACAGCTGGGTGCCTCAAGGGTCTGTCACCATATTCTAGACCGGAAGGCAAGATCCAGTGCCTCTCAGACAGTAGTGAGGCTTACAAGGTCGTTGTCAATTTTTTGAGGTCAAGAAATAAGCATCAGAGGTTCCAGGAATACTTTTTATTGTTAGAAGGGGAAGTAAGAGAATCTTGAAAGTCTGCCACAGTTCCTCCCTGTCCCATCTTATATCAAACAAATTCAAGGCAGGGATTAGGTCCTTTCTCGGCACTTTCCTTGTCCCTTGATTCAGTAGCCCCTTTTTTTCTTTCCTAAGCCCAAATCTGTTATTTTTTTGCATATATGAAGGACTGTGTTTTCAAATCACATTCTTTTGCTAGAACATCTTTGAGTTATTGAAGTTATCAAATATATTCTACAAGTAGCAAATTCAGAATGAAAATGTGAATAGGTTTAAGAAACATGATATTTTGATCAGAGGTGGGTTCCTCCCGGTTCGCACCGGTTCGCCCGAACCGGTAGCGACCCTCTGGTGACGTCACGGTGACGTTTCGGAACCGGTTCTGTCGGTGCTGGTCCGTGGGCGCTGTCGGTCTTTTTTTTAAAAAAATTTTTTTGAAATTTTTTTTAATTTTTTTTAATTTTTTTTTCTTCTGCGCATGTGCAGAAGCCGAGTTTCCGGCACTGCGCACGCGTCACCATCTTGTTTTCGGCTTTTTTGGGGGGGGGGGATTTTTTTCCGGGATTTTTTCTTCTGCGCATGCGCGGAAGCCGAGTTTCCGGCACTGCGCATGCATCGCCATCTTGTTTTTGGCTCTCTTTTTTTGGATTTTTTTTCTGATTTTTCGGCACTGCGCATGCACGCGCGAAGCGCGCGCGCACCCACAAGGCACGGCCACGCAGCGCGGGAGGAAGCGAACTGGCAGCGAGGTAAGTTAGAACCCACCCCTGATTTTGATCAGTGTTTTTGTTGTAGGTCAAGTCGAGGGATGAAAAATTTCACCAAACTCTGGTTTTATTGGAAAAAACAGTGATCAGTATACACCATATAGTACTAATATAGTACTCCAGAAGTTATGAATGCTCAAACACTGGAAATTTTTAAGAAGAGATTGAACAACCATTTGTCTGAAATTGTATAGGGCTTCCTGCCTGAGCAGGGGTTGGACTAGAAGACCTCCAAGGTCCCTTCCAACTCTGTTATTCTATTCTATGCTATGCTATGCTATTCTACACTATTCTACTCTATTCTAATTCTATTCTTTCAACTAGTAGTTAAATGTATGTTATGTTTAACAAAATGACACGTTTGTAGTTCTGTGACCTTCACTATTAGTCTCTAAAAAGTTTTGTACGTGACTCTAAAAAAGCTGAACTTTCGTTGTTTACATTATGTTGCTCTCTATTTATGGAGCGTTTTGCTTATCAGTGACATCAGGAGCTGTGCTGTTAATAAATCTAGAGCTGAAATCTGCAGCTGTTGATCAGAACACACAGATTAGATTTATATTACATAATTTATATTATGGTCTAATATATACATTTCCATAGAAATTAAAACTGATTGTTAGATTGTTTACCCATGATGGTCTCCAGAGAACCTATGGAATAAATCCCTATGTGCACCAAGATAAAAAGACCCTGTGAGTTTATATTTTGCAAAGATGTAACTGGAAAAGATTCAATGATTTGGTTAAAAGTCTACCCTAAGTGGGAATATAATTTCTTTCACTTCTGTTATTTTCTTTGCCAAATGATAAGTTTAACATGTTTGACTTTAACTTACTTGTCAGATCTCTCATGCTACATATAATTTATTCTGTTGAGTGTCAATCATTAGTTTTGTGTTGGAATATGAGTCCTTGCATCAGATTAATCGGAAGTACAGTTAACATTTTTTATGTGCTATAAATAGCAATAGCACTTAGACTTATACACCGCTTCACAGTGCTTTACAGTGCTCTAAGCTGTTTACAGAGTCAGCCTATTGCCCCCAACAATCTGGGCCCTCATTTTACCGACCTCGGAAGGATGGAAAGCTGAGTCAACTTTGAGCCTGGTGAGATTAGAACTGCCAAATTGCAGGCCGTCGGCAGAAGTAGCCTGCAGTACTGCATTCTAACCACTGCACCACCACGGCTCTTTGAGAAATATTTGAGAATGAAATACTAGATGACTGGTAAATATTGTCCTTATCTTCAAAAAGGGGGAAAGAGAAGAATCAGGCAGGCAGGCATTTATACTTGGGAAGATTCTGGAGTAGATAGTCTGTGGTGGTGGTGATGGTGTGTGTGTGTGTGTGTGTATGTATGTGTGTAACTCAGTATTGACTCCTGCAATGGCATGGACAAGGCCCATGCAGTTTTCTTTGCAGCATTTTCAGAAGTGGTTCACCATTACCTGCTTCCTAGAGCTGAGAGAGCCCAAGATCACCCAGTTGGCTTAATGCCTAAGGCAGGATTAGAATTCACACTCTCCTGTGAGTTTCTAGCCTGATGTCTTAATTTCCACACTAGACTATCTCTTAATATGCCCCAAAACAATGAGGGTTAGTAGTTAATATTGATTTGTTAATAACTTGTCTTACCAATCTATTCTCATTAGTTTTGGTCTGCTTCCTTAGCAGAACATAGGAATGCTCTAGAGTTAATATATCTTGATTTCAGCAAAGAGTTTGACAAAGTAACCCATTACATTTTGACTAGGAGGGTGTGCAAGGTGTGAGTAGCAATGACAGTAAATGCTGGCTTGGAAATCATATTCAAGAAGTGCTGGTGTGAGGAATCAAGGAAAGTGCCCCAAATGAGCCTAGTGACTTTTCCACATCTTTATTAACTCCGTGGTTGACTAAGTGGAGAGAATGCCTGTTATACTTCAGATTACATAAAATTTAGTAGGGTAATTAATATTACTCAATAAATAACATTCAAAATTATCTTTATAAATTGGAGAAACGGGCTGAAAATAATAGAATAAAATGACTAGAGAAAGAACAAGAAAGTACAAAGATCTTAGTATGTTTCATTTTGACAGTGGCAGTCAGAGAAGATGGGGTTTTGTAATATTGTACACTTACAGATTGTTCAGCATGGGTTATTGCCAATATTATCTGAGAGAGAAAAGGAAAGGCGTTGGTGTTTATTCCAGTATATAAATACAGCCAAAGGTTTTAAATACTGAATTGCTTTCCTTTATACTTTTGTCATCACAATTCACATTTCAAAATCATCCCAAAAATATGCACCAGGCTTGCTTTTAGGATTAATCTTCTCTTTGTAAATTGGCTTTATTTTTCTTTTTAGAGCCACTAAGCTCCTTGAGTTTTTACCAATACATTGAGCTGTCAGTCTCCACATGAGTAACCCTGATACGCATTCTTCACCCTCTTATTCTAGGAGAAAGGCCTGCAAGTATTTTGAACAAGGAAAGGGGACTTGCCCATTTGGGGGGAAATGTTTGTATCTCCATGCTTACCCAGATGGAAGACGAGCTGAGCCAGAGAAGCCACGAAAGCAGCTCAGCTCTGAGGGGACAGTCCGGGTAAGAAGATACATAACTCTCTCTATATCATGTCTCAGCTTCCCAAAACTGCTGGGATCACTAATCATCTCCTTTCATTTGAGACAGCACATGCTATTTTGAAAACACCTGAATAGTTGGGATAGCAGGAACACTTTGTCTGTGTTATGTAATAAATGTAACACAGACATAATAAACCTAGTTCCTACTTTGACAATCCACTTGTTTGTTTCCATTTTAGAACCCAATTAACCTCAGTAATTTTAAAATGTGCATTTAAGAATACATGAGGCTGTTTATCTAGCAATTGTAGTTCCAACAGCAATTGTAGTTCCAACAATTACATACAGTAGTCCTCACTCACCACTTGTTCAGTGACCATTGAAAGTAGTGACTATGCTAAAGTGAATAGTACTTACTACCAGTCTTTAAAGTTCCAGCTATCACAGCAGTTCCCAATCATAAGATTGCAATTTGGGTGTTTGGCAACCAGCTTGCACTTGCAATTGTGACAATGGTGTCATCACTCTTGGCAAGCTACCCTGCTGGTTTCTCACAAGCAAAGTCAATGGGGAAGCTAGCAGGGAAGGTTGCAAGTCACTGTGGTGCCAGCCAGCACCCCCACCCCCATCCTTTTTGCACACTTCCCTGCACCTTCCTTCCTCAGCCTCCTTGTGCTTGCACAAATCCGCAGTGAGGTGTTGGGATGCTGCCCTGGGTGTTTTAAAAAAAAGCTGTAGTTGTAAGTCCAAACAGTGCCTTAAATATATTAATGAGAGATATGTGTGAGTAACTAATATGTCTTCTGTTTTAGTTCCTCAACTCTGTTCGTCTGTGGGATTTTATCGAAGACCGAGAAAACAGGACGCTGCCAGTTGCCAATGATGATGTATCTGAGATTGGAGAGCTTTTTATGCATCTTTCTGGAACAGATGCCGAATCTGCTGCTCCTCCCTAGACTACCACAAGATCTCTCCTGTGTCCATATTCCATATTAATCCTTCTGTTTCTTCAGTAACTTTGTACCACAATGTTAGAATTACTGTGTCATGGAGACTGAGGTCCTGGTGAAATTCTACCGTAGTATGAGTGTCACTGTAGAGCAAAAGTGTGAAACATCATAAAATGAGTGCTTGGAATAAAAGTGATAGATGTAATCATGAAGAGAATAACTTTTCTATTAGAAGGGAAAGAGCAGCAATGTGTTTTTAGTTTAAACGAATATTTACTCCCATTTTATTGAAAAAAACCTTGCTATTCTAAGATTTGAGGTAGATCCAAGTAATTGGAGGTTGTCTTTTAATATTATAATATCTTAATAAAAGAACGGAAAAATACATCTAATTATCCATGTCAAATATATCAGTGTGATTTAAAATTATCACTGTTTTCAGGGTTAGCAAAAAAAAGCAAGCTATCTTCTAAGGGTTTGTAACCCTGCACATGGCCAATTTTTTAAAAAAGTGATCTTTTTTTAAAAAAAATTGGAGCATGAGCATTGTTAATGTATTTTATAAGCAGCATGGTTATTTAAATATTTGTCGCACTAGCTATGCTACAGTTCTCCTGACTTAAGTTGTACCCATTTTTCCATTTTAATGCAACTATAAGTAGCCACATTTAAGATTATTTGTAGGAATGAGATATCTAAGAATGAAAGTACGGTCAAAATAATCCATGTTAGTTATATGATTTTCTTGGAAGCAATAACCAAGATTCTACTTATACATAGAAGTAGAGAATTCCTTTGTTAGTTAGCTCCAAGTAGGTGGGGGATGGACTTTCAGAAATAATTGTTTTAGTTCCAATATGCCTGTTCAAATATTGAACTAAAATCTGTTAAATCCATATATGGGTAATTTTTTCCCCTTCCATTTCATTGTGTCTGATTCTTGGAGACTGAACAAGTTCCTGCAGGTTTCTTGGTAAGGGTTTTCAGAAGTGGTTTGCCATTGCCTCCTTCCTAGGGCTGAGAGAAAGTTACTGTCCCAAGGTCACTCAGCTGGTTTTATGCCTAAGACAGGACCAGAACGGAGAAGTTCCTGCTTTCTAGTCTGATGCTTTAACCACTACACCAAACTGGCTCTCATGGGCATAATAGGCATTGCTAAAATACTGGCACTCTGTGACATGATATAATTTAACTTTTTAAAAAGTAGCCGTGTCTGAACATTGTCTGAAAAGTGGGACCATGCTGCAGTTCAAACTTGGGAGGCAAAAAGATGCTTCAGAGCAGCATGTTTGCTTATGGAGCCCCTTTCTACATCTCTTTAAAGCAGTTGCGTCTTTTTCTGGAGGCTGTGCATGTTTGCCTTGAGATCCAAAGTATTGCAAAACTCTCCAGTTCAGTTGTTTTAAGATGTTCTCTTATCCCAGTCCCATTAGTGGAAGCAATTAATAGCAGTGTTCAGCCTTCAAAAACAGCCTTCACTGATACCATACTATATAGGAGGATAGCAGGTAATGGAAAATCATGACTCAGGTCAATCCAACTAGTGGGTGAAAGTGGTAGATGTTCAATGGAATAGAGACTATTTGACCTGCATATACTAATTTGCACACAAAGAACTTTCTGGGTTTTGAATCTGCTTTGTATGGAAATTGCAGTCCCTGTCGGAATGAACGAGCCACTTGATAACTCTCCCATCCTGCTTGATATTAACTGAACTTTAATATATCTTTAAAAACAATGCCTGTATGTATTCCTAGTAACTGCAGGAAACTTGTACTTTACTTGGCAGGCATTATAAGAGTGTATTGTTTTCTGGGGGGGAAATCCCTCACTTTAACATACAACCCTAGAATTCCCAGGTAGTCTCCCATCAAAGTATTCATCATGGTTGACTCTGCTTAAATTTTGAGATTGTCTAAAGTTGCTGAGACAACTATTAACCTTTTAGGCCATTACTGTCTATTACTGACAACAGTGATTCAATACCTCACCATGTTATAAAGCAGGGGTGTCAAACTGGCGGCCCGCAGGCCAAATGCGTCACGCGCAGGCCATGCCCACCCCAGCTCCACAAATGGGAAAAACGTTGCGATACGTCATGTGATGGCAACGTGACGCAGCAAGTTTGACACCCGTGTTATGAAGCACTATCACAAGTGCTGCTGAAATCACATTCTAAATCCTCACAAATGAGATTGTGTAGATAGTGGGAAAGTATGTGGGGAAATAATCATATAGGCCTCTTTGTGGTGTAAGTACTATAAAGAAGCAGAGTATCCTGTCTGGCTTGTTTGTCCAATATAGGAGCAGGTAGTGTATATTACCAGGAGTATGTTTGGAGTTTTGCGAGTATATTATGAGTTCATTATTGCAGTCAATGGCTGTGTGTTTATATTTACAAGAATTTATAAATGCCCAAAGATGTGAATGTACACCATGTGGTCAGTAGACTGCTCTAGTAGACCTTTTAAAAATGCATTTAATTCAATCAGCTGGTTTGGCACTTAGGTATCAGGTGAGAAAAAACAAGTATGGTCATAGTTTATTCTCCAACAGCATAGTTCCAAAATAGCATCATTTTCTGTACCTAAACCAGATATTCAGTTTCATACAAAAGTCCTTGGTGGCATCTTTGATAATTAGCCACATGTTAAAACTCAATATCTAAAATTAGCTACTCGTAAGGGTCTAGAGGTTGTAGACAAATATCCAAGCAGACTGAATAATTAACTTGCTTCTTTGTCAATGGTTAGTAGTGTCACTTTTCTGACCCATCCTAAGCTTGACACTTATTCTGAAGACTGTATCTGTTATTGCTGTACATTTATTAGATAATTTATTAAATCTTGTTCCAGGTTTGTGGTCCTTCAAATGCTACTGAGCATGTGCAGCTTTTTTACTAGAGATTGAGAATTTGAAATGTTATTGAAGAATTGCAAAAAGAATGCAAAAAATACAGCCCAGGGATGATATGCAATTTGCCAGCATACCTTTTGCAGAATAAGCAGAACCAATGACTTCAACCTCATTTTTGTTTTGTTTTGGCAACATTTGTAAAAAGCACTCTTTAAACCTCATGAGGACTTAAGGCAGGGGTGTCAAACTTGTGGGACGCGGGCCAGATGCATCACGTGCTGGCCAAGCTCACCCCCGGTTTAGCGAAGGGGGGAAAGTCACAATACATCACATGACGTGACGAGTTTGACACCCGTGATTTAAGGCATCTGTTTGAAATCACCCAAACCTAAAAAACCTGAGCCAAAGATTATTTATACCTGTATAGTGTATCATTCTTCAGAATATCTACAAGATAGATAAACTTGATTATAGCTAGCCAAAGTTACATTCCTTTTCAAGAACTCCCAGCATACAGTTGATCAGAAGGAATAATCTGCTTGTATGAAAAATTATATTGTCCTGTCTATACATTGACTGATAATCATTCCAAAGATTATTTTACTTTATTGATAAATTAGGCAAAATGGAAGACCATGCATCAAATTTAATTCATTTGAAGAAGAAATTAACTTTTCCACTTATATTTAAATAGCCAGGTTAGTAGTAAATAGTTTTATTTAAATAGAACATAGGTTTGAGTTCAGGTTACTTTCCTAACATTGGAAAATAGTGTTGTTCTTTTGATTGTGTGTTTGACTTCTTGAAAGCTTCAAAGGGCAATAATTTTAAACTTGAATCAATAAAAATTCAAGGAAGATAAAACGAGCTTCTCTAAGTCTTCTACTATTACTGTAACTATGCAAGTTCTTAAATCAGATTTTGAGTTTCCAAACTACAACTGATAGCATGATTATTAGCCTAGGGCATAGAGTTTTGAAATGAAAATGTTTAGTTTTTACTTCTATTTGGCTATAACTCTACATTAATATTCTGTAATCAGCACAGATACATAAAACAAAGAATATACCAGTTCTTTCAACAGTTTTTCTCTCTTACTTTATATTTTTAGATCTAGTGCAGGGGTGTCAGACTCGTGGCCTGGATGCGTCATGTACTGGCCCCGCCCTCGCCCCGTTTAGTGAAGGGGGAAAAAGTCCCGATATGTCACATGATGCCGGCGTGACGATGCAAGTTTGACACCCCTGATCTAGTGTATCTCTGTATAGGAATATTGTCAGATTTATTTTTAATTATGGATAAGATCAGGGCAAATTCATATTAATCTCTTGATTTTTTTCAAGTTGATAGTGTTCCAACAATTCAGAGCTCAAAATCTTATAGTGAATTACTAAGAGGCTCCAATACTCAAATAAAATCTGATGGAGTTCCGGTCACAGGAAACTTAAGAGAACACAACTCTGCTGACATTAGTTGAAAAAATTGTTCCGATTAGAATCTCTTATTGAAAAAGCACCCCTTCTCAACAGGCAATATGCAGAAACTTTCATTTATTGGTTTTCAAATATTTTGGTCTCAGGTCTCATTTATATTCTTAAAAATGATTGAGAACATGTACAGTATCAATATGTACTCTATTAGAAATTAAAACAGAAATGTTAAAATATTTGACTCCACAGAACCCCTGAAAGGGTCTCAGGGACTCCCAGGTGTCTTGAGACTATACTTTGAGAACTGACACTATGTCATTGAAAAGATTACAGCAGTACAGCATGCTGGTTGGAGAATTCTGGGCCTTGAAATTGCCGTAGTTGAGAATGTAAAGTGCACATCAGAGTTCAGCTAACCATCACAGGCTAACATAATAATCCTTATATTTGCACAATTGCAGCAACATTATGACTTGTGGGCACGGTAGTGCAGTACAAGCACCTACGCATTCTCTGCCTGAAAAATCAAGCACACCATAACATATCACACCCAAACCCCTAGTCTGCCAACTTTAATTCTAATTTCTTTGCAGCGTCCTGAAGATGAGTGGATTTTAACTCCGAATGCTCAGCAATGGCAGAAAATTCTGAGAGTTGAAATCCATACATCTGAAGAGTATCCAGATGGGGAAACAATGAACTGGCAAGCTGCATAAAATGTTATCTGTGAGATAAATTAATTGGAATTGTACAACGCAGTTCAAAGGGAATTAATATAAAATACATATAGTATTAACATATATACTGGATGACTCAACCTTCTGCTTCAGTAATCCAACAATTTAACGAGAGAGAGAGAGAGAGAGATTTTGGAAGTACAATGGGCAATTTTCAGAGTATGAAATGGGTAGACCCAGTTATATCTGGCTATCAGAAGAAAGGCATTTTCTTCTTGTATAGAAAATCACAGAAGCCTAAAAAAGAATTGAACAAATTCACTCCTCCCTCCTTCCCACATTCATGGAATTTGGTCGAGTGCAAGTCTGAACCCAGCAAAGTATGTCAGGTATCTGTGGGACAATACACAGTGAAAAGCTGTAAATACAATGGTTTATGAAATAGCATTTTTTTTAAAAATGCTTCATGATTTTTTATTCCCTTCCTTTAAAAGTACTTGATAAAGTAGAATTTATGAATTTGATTGGATACTTACACACATGCATACACATACAGGGAGACCAAACCTGTCGTGTGTGAAGCAGCCAGAAAAAACAAATCAATGACAAATTTAAATTTAATTTATTTATTAAAATAAGATAATCAGAAGAACCTGAGTTTACAATAAATGTTTTTCTCTCAGGAGAAATAAAAACAAATTAAAACCCAAATCAGCAAGGAAAAATCCTGTATATGCCTAATTTCCTTATAGTGCATCTGAGGGGAAAAAAAGGTTTTTTTCCAAAGAGTCTAATGACTGTTTGCAGAAATATACTGACGTTACTTATTTCTTTCTCCTCCCACAAAACTACCATGTCTTGCTGAACCCTCCAGGTGCTGCAAGAAACAACTCTGAAGTACCCAATAAGTTTCTTATGTTACCTTATGAAGATTTTAGCAAGATTGTGCCAGCTTCTGAGGAGTAGTACTAGTTATAATATACATCTCATCTTAAAATGATTTTTTCCTATGTGCAAAATTATTTGTAGTGATGAAACTTTAACCAGAAATATTAAGTGATTATGACAAATGCTCAGTTGGGGACACTTCCATGAACTTGCATTTCCCTCTTCCCTTAAGTCATCTTTACAAATTGGTATTTTAGTTATGATTTCTCCAAGCCAGGATGTTCTTAAAGTATAAGGAAAACAGCACCATTTGCATTGCCTTTTCTCAAATGCTGTTGCTATAGAAAAAAATAACAGTTTGTTCAGCAGAATGCAAGAGTTGAAACCAGAAAAGTAATACTTTTTTTCCTTTGTCCTTTTTTTTTTTTTTTGCATATGGGGGGAAAAATAAGGCTCAAGTGCATCTATAAAAAATAGCAATAGAACTTCTTTTTATACAGTCTGTGCACTATTTCCATAAGATAAACTGTAGCAAAAGGCAACATGGAGTTTTGTCCCTGTAGGCTTAGAGCAGCAGAAATTCATAGCAGCTCCCTCTTAAAATTGGCACCCAGGTGAATCCCATGCCGGCTGTTCAATTCTGTAGATTGAAGCTTTCAAAACGCAACTGCTATAAAATAACTGTTATTGGGGAGAACTGTGAAGACTGCACGTGGATCTCTTAGAACACAGGTAACTTTGTTGAAGTCAATGTGCATGAATTTATGTCCTGGGTATGAGTTGCACGATGCAGAGAAGGTTCTGAAGCACTTCGGTTAATTTTGGGTAAAGAATGTTGCAGCAGTTCAATGGAAGACAATATCTGGAAGACGATGGGGAAAGGAAGCGAGAAATGTTTTTATTTTTCAGAAATAACACATCCATACAGATTATATTTTGAATATTATATTCAGCATGTGAACATTAGAAACATTAACATTATAGATACACAACAAGAAAACCTGATGATGATAATGGGAATAATTTATGAGTTGGTAATTTCGTATATTTTGAAAATTGAAACACTGATCATCATTCATTACAATATAACATGATCATTTTCCAAATCAAAGAGTTCAGTAACAGAGCAGAATTTTTATTTTTTGACTTGCAATTCATGGAATGTATATGCTATTTTTTTCTGATCTTGTTTTATTCAAATGTATCATAAAACTATACTCACCTGTGGAAAAAGAGGTCTCTCTTCCCTCACTTTTTTTACACAATCTGCTACAAGCCTCTTCATAGCTTTGGGACAGTTTTTGTATAGTTTACTGAGATCAGGCGATGTATAACCACGACCAACCATGAAAATGATCTACGAATTACAAACAAATACATTTTTGTAAATGTAAATGTGTATCAACTTTATAAATGTGAAAATGTGCATCAACTTTTCATAATTCTCATGAAAAAATTAAGAGTAAATAAGCAGCTGCTAAACTCTGGACATAGCCTTTCATACAAAAAGGGTACATCCAGCCCCTTGCATTTTCCAGTAGTAGCCATTACTACTGCACTAAATTAAGTTCCATCAGTGTCACTTGCCAGGTTAGGAAAAGAAAAATACAATCAATGAAACAGACTATAGCAGGACTGGAAATCCAATTTTTTTCAGATGTGTTATGGCATAAAAAAAGTCGATGAAAGTTGATAGAGATGCAAACTACAGCTGCTGCCATCTTGAGCAAAATGTAACAAATATTCTATATTATTCACGTCAAGGAGAAAATAATTAGAAGGATGTGCTAATGCAGAGTTAGCCTATATTGCACCTCTTCAATTCTGCTACTAGAGAATGGAGGTATAACTTTCCTGAAATATAGACCTTGCTGAAGCATTCATTTTCTCCTTACAATATAGAGTGTAGAAGCTAATCAAAGAGTCGGAAATCCTTAGCAGTATGAGCCAAAGAACTGCTGTACTCAACAAGTACAAAGATTAGCAGTTTCAAGCCTTGACTAGACTTCAAAGCCTTCTCAAGGAAGACAGATACCTTTTCTCAGCAACAAATGTTGTGCTTCTTAAGACTTCCCTATAGGAAAGATGTTTTAGACTAGACTAGGTTGACAGAAGGGCTCAGAGTCCAACTGCCAAACAGGGCATGAGGCACAACTAGACATAAATTCCCTTTCATCCCTGAAGAAAAAGGCAGGAATGTATCAATTTTGCTCCTGCGTAGTGGCACCATTTTCAGTCTATTTATTAATCAGCAGCCAAGAATGGGCTTTCACATCCTCCAGTTGGTGCCCCAAGAATTGTCAAATTTAATCACAGCATTTCTTCCATGGATTTGGAATGATTGGGAACGCTTCCAGTGAAATCCCATTTATTATACTCACTAGAGGAAAGTGTCGTGTTTATCATGCCAAGTGAAAATGTTAAAACCTAGCATGCTCTGATCATTCTCTTTAAAGACTGGATTAGTTAGATTTTTTAAAAAAAATTAATTCCATCATATCTCACTGTTCTAAAACAATTTCAGGACCTTCTCCCAACTAGCATAATTATTCATGATATCTGGGTAAAGTAGAATACAAAGGGGGGGGGAGAAGAGTACACAAGTACTTCTAGTCTCTGATTAAAAGAGCAATCGGAAGACCAAAGCAAATTAAAGGAAATTATTAGAATATACAATGCGAAAACACCAATGAGCATAGTTCAGTATATGGGAACTCTAATTCTATATTTTTAATAGATGAATCCTGTAGTGGCTCACAATGAAAGAGCTTAGGACAAAGATGATGGCATTACACTGACTTGAGGCACTGTAAAATAGGAACCATTGCAAAATTATTGAGAAAGCATGCAATAACACATCAGATAGATATGATCCAAATCATATTTTGTGTATATTTAACAGTTAAAAGTAACTGTGTATATTTTTTGCTTTGTTACTTTTAATATAATTTAAAAACAAAACTTGATCAAAAAATATAAAGCACTCTATCAAAAAATAATAATTTCTCACCTGATCTCTATTGTTAATATGTGAATAGGGCAACTCTCCTGTCATCAATTCGTATAGTACTATTCCATAAGAATACACATCTGATTGAAAGCTGAATGGATTGCTATCTTGCATTCGAATGACTTCTGGTGCCTTTAGAAAACATAAAACGATTTAAAAAAACAAAAACAAATTATAGCAACCCACCCTAAAGCCCATACTTTTTTGTCCATACCCCACCACTGACAACCATAACTGTGGACTAGAACAGTGTTAAACTTTTAAAATAATTTTCTAACACATTTAAGTTGGGTCCAAGACCATACATGCACGCCCATTCACTATTACCTTTCAAGGTAAGCAATGTTATGCACTGCTTGGAAAACAAATAAAAAGTAGAGGGTCAAAAAAATTAAAAGTCTTAGGTAAAAAAAATAAATCATGAAGCATAACTTAAGGTGAATGGTTTGGGTGTAAACTACTTTATCTTCCTTTTTTTTTCTTTATGATATCTGTCAGTGACCAGATGGCTGACCAGCAAATTAAATTAAGACTGTGGACTTCTACACAGGATTTTCAAAGGAAATATCTGGTGTTGCCTACCGCATTGGATGAATACAAAAGACTGAGACAAAAGATCTCTCCCCAGCACCAAACTTCTGCATGGATATAATGGAAGGTTGAAAAAAATACTGCAGGTTACTATAGTGAAGGATGCCTCACATTCTGAAGGCAGGGGTGGGAAGTGTGAAATTGTGCATAAGTGCAGGCTATGCAGTCTGGACCTGACTCCAAATCAGGCCTTGAAGCAAAATTATTACCGTATTTTTCGGACTATAAGACGCACCGGTGTATAAGACGCACCAAGATTTCGAAGAGGTAAGTAAGAAAAAAAAAAGTGTTTGCCCTCCCCCAGCCCCTAGGAGCACTCTGCAGACCTCCCAAACCCACTGCACACCCCGTTTTTGTGAAAAACGGGCCGTTTTTTGCAAAAACGGGGGCGTTTTTGCCCTCCCCCAGCAGTACTCTGCTGACCTCCCAAACCCTCTGGAAACCCAGTTTTGCGCGGGGTGGGGCTTCAGGAGGCCAAAAATGGCTGTATTCGGTGTATAAGACGCACCAACATTTCCACCCTCTTTTGGGGGGGGGGGG
>QLTV01002118.1:1432135-1445557 GCA_003457575.1 Thermophis baileyi | reverse complement strand
TTGTCTTTTCCACCCACAGCCATTCCCCCCCACTTTTTTGGGGGGGGGGGGGAGTGCGTCTTATACTCCAAAAAATACGGTACTTTGTTTGATGGGCCCTATATTCCGTAAACACAAACATACTAAACACTGCAGCATCAGAAACCTGGATCTTTCATAACAAGGAAAAACAGCTGTAATGGAATAGAGAACACTATATTTTGGGGATTATTATTTTTTTCCAAATTTATTGTACAAATCTTCATTAATGTTAGAGCAATGATGCATTATTTAATCATTTTTTTTCCTTTATACTTGAGACCTTACCATCCAGAGAACAGATCCTGTAGGCTGTTCCACCTGTTGAGAACCACTCCATCTGGATTTGACTGTTGCCAAACCAAAGTCTCCTATCTTCACTGTTCGGTCTTCATGAAGAAATATATCTTCAAAATTGTTAAGGAACACATCTGGACCATAATTTGAATTACCAAGCACTGTCCCACTTGCAAGTAGGTTCAGCCAATGTGTTTAGGCTGTCCATACTGTTAACTCTGATATTTATAGCAATTAATGTATTTATAAAATATATAATATTAATTGAAGGAGCCACTTATGTATACTTTCTATACTTCATTATCAGCCTTTCAAAAAGATTACTATTTATGTTTGTGTTTTGCTAAATAAAAAGATCATTGTTTGCCCCTCTTCCCTCCTACAAAACTCAAGATTTACAAATAGGCCAACAACATTTTTCCTCTTATTACCGTCATTTTGATTTGAGAGAAAGGCTATGGAATAAATTGTGTAATATTTATTGTTTGGCACTCACTACTCTCAACTGATTTATCATTGGATTTATGATATGAACACTTTATTATTTATTATATGTATTTATAAATATTTTTATTATTTTAACTTCTAGTTAAATTATCTCTTTTTGCAGAGAAGTATTGTCTTAAGGGCACTGTATTTCAAAAAAAAATACTGCAAAAGAACTTGTCCACAAGCAGGACAAGTCTAACAATTAGATACAAGCACTTTTCTATTAGGGACTATATGCAGTATTGCATTCTGTGAGACTTTTTATACTAATTTTCAGCCCTAATTAGTATCAAAATAATGAATGCAGGAGGATTCATTTGTTTTGTCAACAGCAGTCATCTTGATCACACCAAATCACTACCCTTAATTAGCAGTACTAAGCTTCTTCATTGTCTTAATCAACCATTAGAAATCTCACAAGTAGAAAGGATACTATTTGATTTCATGTCTCTGTGTATTATATTCTTTGCATGCAAGTAGCTATAAACAGAATTAGATAAATTTGAGAAATCTCAACAGCAATAAGCAACTGAATTAACTTCCCCAAACTGTTTTAGACAAACAATTCTATCCATGCAGAATCATTTCCTTTCTCTACAAAGAGAAATATAGGTAGCCCTAAGTTAATGATCACTCATTCAGGAACTGTTTGTAAGTCACTCCTATTCCAAATGCTTTTTTCTCTTCCGGAGCCCAGTTACACTAAGATCCTGGAGTTCTCGTACTCTGTAACATCCATCTATCTCACTTGTGTAGCGCTGCATCAGCCACTTGTGTGTTCTCCCATCCTGGCAGAAGCCACCCCCCACTCGACTGCACTTGCACCATGCCACAGCAGCCACTTGTGAGCTACCTAGATTTGTGATTATCTGCTGGCTTCTTTTTCTTTTTGGAAGCTGGCAGAAAGTTGCAAGCAAGTCCTTGGCTTAACAGCAACCAGAGATTGTGTCAGCCGGATCTCCAGCATGGGTTTTTCCTTTGATGCATGCTTGCTATCGGCTGACATAGTAACCGGGGGGGGGGGTGCAGCGGCAAGGTATTTGGGTTTGGGAAGTGAACTGGTGGGTGAAGGCCCATGTGAACTAAAAGAGAGGCTTGCTCTCAAGAATTACTGTGCTGCTGAGTGGAGTTGTTTACACCCAGTCAAGGCCAACCATCCTAGAACTCCAGGTGGGCGAAAATACCTGAAGAAGAGCTTCACATGACATTATGCGGGACATGGATTGGACATTCAGCCTGGGACCCTGGGGGGAGGGATTTGGGGAAACTTTCATCCTGTATCTGTCGCGCCTTTTGAATCAGATCTTGCTTTGCTTTCGCCGCTATCATTTCAAACTCGGTAAAAGTACCTCTTCTTTACTTCAATGGAGTTGGGGGTTTTCCTTCTTGGGTTTTGAACGGAGGCAGGCCTGACAGATTGCTATCTGAGGGGTACTTGGTGCTCTCTGAGCTTGGTTGTTTTCTTGCAGATGTCTCATTACCCAAACTAGGTAACATCATTACTAGCACTGATGAAGTTACCTAGTTTAGGTAATGAAATGTTTGCAAGAAAACAACCAAGCTCAGAGAGTACAAAGGACTTCTCATATCAACCCTGAGCTACAAATATTCTCCTTTGTTAGATTGTTATCTCTAAGCAACGCATGTTATCACAAAAGGCTTTGCCAAAAACTTAAGATAACATTTCCTCTAGAATCATTTTTGTTCTACTGAGCAGTCACCCGCACTTCAACAACCTCTTAATACAACAAGGTCTGTTACCATTAAGCCTACTTACTCCATTCCTTGTGCTGTCTGTCTTGCAATATCAATACGTTGTAACATTGGAAACTTGGTCTCCTGAACATGTAGGTGGTTATATAGGCTACTTCCTTCACACCACTGTGTGACAATGGCCAGATTATCTTTAGTCATGTAGCCCATAAATAGTAGAATATTAACATGTCGAGTTTTCCTGCCAGAGACAAATAAGAAAGCATATTCAGCTGAAATTTTAAACACCTTAACATCAATAAAAAATGCCAAAAGTCCAGCTTCACATGGGTTATACAATATAATGCAAAACAAATATGCGAGATGGATGAACTTCTAAACTAACTCTTCAACACTGACATTTAGTTTTAATTTTGCTATAATTCCAAAACAATATTCTTTTAAGTTACTTGGGCTGCATGCAGTAGTATATGGTAGAACCATATGGTTCCCCCACCTGCCAAGGTCCCTTAATTTGTATAGGAGTGAGTAGCCGTTTATTTCATTGCTTTTCATTTATATCACACAGAATTTCATATTGTTTCCCAACTACTTAATATCTTCATAAAATCACAGATTAAGAACACAAAAATGTTTATACTAACAATATTAATACTCCTGCACTTGTAGGAGAAGGAGTGGCAGAACCTGCATGCAGAGTCAAAAGTGGCATTAGCATAGAGAATCTACATAGCCACAAATGAATGAAGTCCAAATCCCCCCTTGAATTCTGCTGACCCATATCTAATGCCAAGATAGTTGAATAGATTCCTGTATACAGGCATGATTAATAATGAATCATTTTAATTGGAACTACATATGTGGTCTTGATCTTTCATGCCTGATAGTACCAAAATTCAGATCATTTGAAAAACAGAGCTTTGGGCACAAAGCCCATTATCTGTCACTTCATAAGCACTCGGGACAAATACAGCTTGGGATCAGGCTTTAATGTGGTCTGTTGCCAAGAGATAATACAGCCATTACAGTATCTCAACCGAGGAGAGCATTAAAATTAACTGCCTGGTTATTAACCATCAATCAATAAATTTAAAAAATGGACTTTCAAAGAGATTCCCTCTCAATATGGTAAATTAACAGGAAAGTTATGAAACATTTTAAGAAACTGAAATATCTCAGAACTGTTCTCCCTGCTGAGTAGAGTTCAGTATTCGAAAAAACTATTTTCCATGCTGGAGAGTTCAGTATTTGAAAGACAAGGTGAAAGAAGTATAGCTGCCATCTTTAATTTTCCTGTATGAAGGAAGGTAATTATATACTGGGTGGATTAAAAACATTTGAGGCATAGCTATCTAATTTTTGAATATTTTAAGACATATATTTCTGGTCCGATAATGGGCCCCAAACGCAGTCCCTTGACTTCGGAATTGCATCAATTGAAATTTGAGTTCAGATAGAAAACATTACCATTTGTAGAAATATTCAAGACATATATATTTCTCCAATCACAGCACATATTAGGCAGGATAACAACTTACATTTACTGATGAAGAGGAGATCTTTGGTAGTTAGAATCTATATATTAGCTATGATGGAATGTAAATATTGCTTAAAGTTTGAAAAGTCCAAGTATTGCTTTATGTTAATACATTTATATGTTTTTATATATTACCTTAGTTTTTTTATCATCTATCTATCTATCTATCTATCTATCTATCTATCTATCTATCTATCTATCTATCATCTATCTATCTATCTATCTATCTATCTATCTATCTATCTATCTATCTATCTACACACATATACATACATACATACACACACATTTTGATGTATTTATTTTATTATTGATAGTTGCTTAGCTCTGTAAGTGTAATGCATTTTAAACTTCACTACAATCTAAGCAACAATACTGACAGGATAATTTTAAGAAACAATGTTTTCTAACAATGAAATTCTGGAATTTTCTCCATTTTATTTTTCAACATAAAATTCTAGGAATCTGGAATAAATGCGATATTATATCTAAACTCAAAGTTGTCACTGCACATGTATATGCAGAACACATTGCAGATATTTGAACAAAGCATGCTGACTTTTTGTCCTTAAAATGAAAAAGAACTACCTGCTAGCTTCCCTTAAAATATTTGCTGAAATTATTACATTAACAATTTTCTTTTTTTTCAACCTGGAGATCTATCTATGTGGTCATGAAGAATCAACATTGATTTGATAGAACATAATCAATCAATCAATCAATCAATCAATCAATCAACTTTCTTTTTTTACTCTCCCCACCAGCACGTTTCACTGTATTGAAATCCCAGTAATATTTTACCTTAATACAGCTACTTCATTTCTAAAGGCTTGAAATTGTTCTGGGGTTGGATCTACAACCTTTAGGATCTTTACTGCTACATCACCTGCAAAAATAATCAGTAATAAGCATAACACCAAAATCAATCATGGAAAAGTCTCAAGTGCAGAATTTGTATGTATATACAAAACAGCTGTTATAGCAAGGGAGAACTTGAAAACAATATGCCAGTTACAGTGGAAAGTACAAAGCCAGAAGTTTAATTCCTCTGCATTAGGCTGTTTCATAAAAATGTATACTTCTTGACAGAGATCTATAAAATGAATTTTTCAGATTGAAAAGCACAAAAGCATTTTCCCCCCCTCAGAGACAATACCAGTTTGTCTAAAAGCAAAGTGCTTTGAATGAAAAATGCTCCATTTTTATTTTGAAACAACCCAATTCCTGTACGGAATAAGCTGTCTTGATTGTTTCTTAAAATCTATTAAAGTTCTCCGAATCCTCCCTGTTTTGACTCCAAGTTCAACTCTAAATATCCCAAATGACCAAGATGTGCATTTCATATTATAAACAGCTATTTTGCCCTCAAAACAGGTCACTTCAAATTCTAAACAGTTCGTATATAAAATATTTGCAAATTATTAAACATATTATTCTGTTAACTAATATTTTTAAAACTGTTAAGTTTTAAAACAAAGAACTAATTGATTATAGAAAGGCATTTGTATTGATCACATCAAGCTATGTGCTTAGAAAAACAGGAATTCCAGAACATCTCACTGTCCACATGAGAATCATATATACAGGTCAGGAAGCCACAGTACAGACAGAATATGGTGAGATAGACTGTTTCCAGGTTAGCAAAGGAGTGAGACCCAGGTATACTCTGTCCTTATTTATTCAACCTATATGCCAAATATATATTGACAGCTGGATTGGAAGTTGATCATTAAAAACTGGAGGGGGAAAAACATCAATAAGCCTGCACTATGTCAATGACATTACTCTGATAACCAAAACCACAAAGAATCTGCAAGCTCTAACGTTAAAGTCAAGGAGCGAAAACCCAGGACTACAATTAATATATAGAAGAATAGACTAATGATAATGAGCACAATAACCAGCCTTAGAATTGAGAATGAAAATACTGAAGTTGTAGTTAATTGATCCTAAAAGACAGAAGCTATCAACAATAAAGAAACAAACAATTAAAAAATATGCAGAGACTAGCACTTGCAGAGCAGGAATGAAGGCCCTGGGAAAAGACATTTAGATGCTATGATGTGTCTATACCTACAAAAATTAGAACAGGGCAAGCAATGATATACTCTGTGATAGAACAGGGGTTCCCAACCAACCCCCCCCCCCAGGTTGCAGCCCACTAGCAGGTCATGGCCTATTCGGAACCATGGAGGAGGAGAGGCGGGCTGGCATGCACACACGTGCAGCTCAACTCACACAAGCGGTGGGCCGGCACACATGTGCGTGGAGCTCAACTTGCAGTTGAGCTGCGTGTGCATGTGCGTGCACTCTGGCCCACCACTCACGCAAGTTGAGCTGCGCAAACATGCATGATGGCCCGCCCCTCACGTGGCCCAGTTCCCCTCTCCCGCCCCACCCAGCTGGGCCACCAAGCTGCAAAGGTTGGGCACCACTGACATAGAACATTCCCTGTTCTATGGAAGTAAAAATAGAACTTTGAAGAAGCAAGCTGATAAGAATATTGACACTTTTGAACTTTGGCATCTTCTGAAGACTTCTGAGAATACGGTGGTCATCATGGAAAAAATATGTGGCTACAAAATCCACCTATGTGGCTACTAAGAGTCGACACCAACTTGATGGCACATAGTCAATCAAAAGTTAAAGAACAAAGCTATATATAGTAAATGATTGCATAAAAACCACAAATAGCGTACATCTTTGCAGAAAGTATGCTTACTATTCTTAAGAATCTGAACAGAGACAAACATCAGTTGTGCTTAAAATAATATACAGATCAGAGTGCAAAGATCTCCATCGGTTACATAACCCAAAGGTTCTTTCAGTTTGTGAAGCAGCAACCTTCTCCCCTTCCCTCCCTCACCCTGAATGCTGCCAGCCAACACTGTTAAAATATAGAAAATTCTCAGAAGAAGTTGCATAATGGCCCAGGGGTCTATTCAATTAAAAAGAAGCAGTAGGAGGTCTCACACAGAATACCCAAGCACATGGGGGCTGTTAAGTAGCTCTTTGGATCCTAGCCACTGTTTCAAACGCTGTATTCCTGGAAACTGTCCCAGTCTTAAAAGGATCAAACAATAGCGTATATACTTTCCCCTCATCAGAGTAATGGAAAGGATGTGTTGAAGCACAATTTTTATGAAGGAAAATGTCAATAATTGTCTTTGCCACTTTGAGCAGGGAAGCCTCCTCTAGCAAGTATAATGCATAGCTAAGACTTCTTCTCAATATGAAGCTGGCCCAAACCAGTAATTTCGTTTTCTCCTGGTCTTCTCTGCTCTGGTTTCGGCAAATATTAGATGCTCTTATTTAAAGACAGCAAGTATCAAACCTGGCAGCATATATCTAACAGCTCTTTTTGAAAGTCTGCCCAAAGAAGAGTCTCACTTACAGTCTTTAGCCAGGCAAAAATCCTAATTCCCATAAAACAAATCAGTACTAAATATTCAAACTACAAATTCAGAAAAAATACAGGGATCTTGCATTGACAATACAAGATTGGAAAGTCAAAATTGGAGAACAGCAATGGAAAATCTGACTGCATATTTGGAGCAGAAGCTAATTGAATTCAAGAAGAAATGGCTCCCTTACATGCATATCACACAGAAACTCAAATTTAGTCACTTAAAATATGGTTTCTGAAGGAAAAGAGAAATTGCCTTAAATAATTAAAATGAATCAAACAGAAATGAGCAATGATCATAGTAGTTTAAAGCACAGTATAAAAATACCTAAGTAGCAGTCAGTTGGGGTGGGAGAACAAAAGAATGGAGTGGCTTGAATGCTTCTAAAAACACTTTTTCTGTTTTTTTTTTAATAGTCTTCATCTTAATTTTTATATTAAATCTCATCTTTTGAATTCTCACTTCCGTATAAAGTTTATGCAAAAGCAGCAATAATGTTCCAACAACAGCATGGATGAAAGGGATTATACTGCTATGTATGTACTTAGATGTATCTATTCTGCACCACTGATCTAAAACTAATTAAAATTTGATCCTAGGAAAAACAACTAACCAGCTTTCCTTGTTTTTTTATCCATAAATTTTTAAGCAAAAAGAAACAAATGTAAAACCCTATCAGGTTAGCTTTGTTTTTAACCTTAGTTAAGTGCTTGAGAAACCAACTTAGACTATGACTTATCTTCTGAAAGCCTCATGAATTGTGAACTCCCTTTAGCCTATTTAGTCTGTCGTATTCAATTCAATTTAGTCTGCAGTATACATCTGATGCTGCCCTGGTTATGTGCTGCACCCTAGATGAATTCTTAAGTAGAACTTTTCCAGTTATGAAATGTTGGGTTTTCCCCCAATCAGTATAAATTGCTGATTAGGAGATAAAAGTATCACTCAGATTATTAGATATGGACACACTAAGTCGAACTGAGGCAATGAAAACCTGAACTATTTGCATCCTATATAAATATTTGATCTTTGTCAAGCCAGCTTTTCCTGTAGCAAACTGGCATTCTCCTCAGTAAGTACCTTTATACATAATCACTCTATCCTATGGGCACCAAAACAGGAAAGAAATATACATGTACATTTATTTATTTACCGTCATTCCTTTTCAGAGCATCAGCAGAGACAAATGTCTACCCTATGGTGATGCCTGTATCCAGTCACTTTTTCCGGTCTTTCTTATTCTGTATCTTTCAACACGCTTGAAAGACATAGGAAGTTGGATATACTATTGCATCTTAAAACTACCTCAGTTATGACACATGCACCCCATTACATACACTATTCCCACCTTTTAAAACGATGGTACTGTTATTCCTATTATATACTTTTGGAAGCAATAACTAATCTGTTATTTGGTATACCACTCCACTCATCAAAAACATTATTACAAACCTTAGTACTTACTTGTGAATCAAAAATATATCAAATGAAGAGAGAGCCAAAAGTGTATTTTTATACTATTATATATATATTAATAATAGTTCAAAAGTTAATGAAAAAATACTGAATAGCTACCATGCCATTTTCCCTTATAAACTGTTCCAAATGAGCCTGATCCAACTCTGGTTGAGAGCATAACTTCACTTGCTTCTATTTCCCAATAATAGCTTGAATCCCTCTGTCCACGTGATCTCTGCAAAACAAGCAAGTATTTCTAGTACAGACAGCACGACATGGAATCCATGTTTTAAGGTTTTAAACCATATATAAAAGTATATATGAAATATGTTTCATGATACTTGAATACACAACCTGCATTGGCCGTACAATGTGTGAAGTTGAATTGTGCATTTAAATTCTGAACAGAAAATAGTGTAAAAAAAAAAAAAAGGATTACATCATTAGCTTTCTGCTCAGAAATCTATGGATCATCTGATAATTTTGTTCCCAATAAAATATTTCAAGTTACAGAACTCATCTTGCATTCTTCTAAAAATAAATGCAATTTCATTTCTGTTCCTCTGCTTCTTTTCTAATACTCACTGCATTGTTGTCAATTAGCACGAGTTCCCCTAGCTCAAGAGGCTGGAGCATATACTACGGTACCATTACAATTCTAACATAGAAGGTATGGGAGAATACCTCAAGTACAAATAAGAAAACATTCTATTTTATAAAAGCCCTGCGTGTTTTTGTTTAATTTGATTAAAGGATGCTAGTGCCTATCCTCTTCCCAACCTCTTCTTTCTTTGAACAGTTATGTGGAGGGAAGCTGTATTGAAAGCTTTGGGACTTCATCTGCAAACTTGCAAGCAGAGTTCCCATCAGATATGGTAAAGAGAGAACACCAATTTTGACAAGTTCATTCCTTTTTTTAGAAACTCACATAATATTCAGGTTAGGTCAGAAACATTTAGCTACACGCATGTACAAATCAGACCTGAATGTGCAGATATTTGATGTCTGTATTATATTTATTTCATACAATTGTATTTTAATACTTACTATTTTTTTTTCTTGAGGATTAGCTCCTGCAGCTCGCTCTCTTTGAGCCGGGACTGGTGTTTTAGGCTGTGACCACCCTGTTGGACTTGTATTGTTGGGGCTTCCCGACATAGCTGGTGGTGATGCTTCAAATATTTAAAGAAAAAAGTAATAGATTCTAACAATACAGGATTCCTTCACAAGCAAAGATTGTAGAAAAGAACTGGCATGAAACCTGCATATATGCAACATTGTATAAAGACTAAATAGCACATGACAATATTAATGCTAGCTTATACTGGACTGCGACATTTTAGCCCTTCCTATTTATACAGGTAATCCTCACTTAACGGCTGCCCTGTTTAGCAACCATTCAAAGTTGTGACGGTGCTCAAAATTACTACCAATCCTCGTACTTATGATCACTGCAGCGTCCCACAATCATCTGACCACCATTTCTGCATTTCACTGCCAGCTTCTGACAAGCAGACTTAATGGAGAAGCTGGCACTTAATGACTGCAGGGAAAAGTGATGTTAGTTGGCCACAGTCACATGATGTCTCGCTTAACTACTGTGTCACTTAGTGATGGAGCTGCCAGTCCCAACTGGGGTCGTTAAGCAAGGACTATCTGTATACACTACTCGCTATAATGCAAAATAAAGCAGTTTCTCTTCAGAACATTCTGTCTGACCTGAGTATTCTAGACAGTTTGAGTATTTCCAAAAGTGCCTGTTTCAGGAACACTTTGAAACATTTCCTGTTTCCCAAGATATACATTTGGAGAGGACTAAATCTGGAACATTTGAAGTAGTCCATTCTGGTAGGAAAAATAAAAAGTTGTGGATTGCTTCACTTTTTAAAAAAAAAAAAGTCTGTTTATTGAATGTTAACATTAAAAACATATATACATTCATATTCTTCAATCCTAAGATTGAAGAATCCTTCAATCCTTCATTTCACACTTTTAAGGAGTATCTAGTTACCATAGTTTAGTGAACGCACTCACCAGATTCACTGTGACTACGTATAGCATCCTGAAACAAAAGGGGAAAAAATACTGTCACTCTTTCAACTATAACTTCTGTGAGAAACAGAACAGAGTAGCCAATGTCTCTGTAAGAGAACCTGACTCAGCAGCTTTGATTTTAGACTTCAAAACATCAGCCAAGACATATGGTGAGAAGGGATATTGGCAGTTCAAAGCACAGGGAACCCTAACTGCACTTTCAGCAATTATAACATGCTTAGCATTCAAAATGAGGCCCAAGTGATTTATTTGCAGTTTGTACAGGAATGTCAAAATTGTTATCCCCATTTTTGTGCACTGCTTAGAGATTATTTTAATAAGTTGTTTACAGGCAATCCAAAAATAAATAAACTGAGAAAAGAAGAACAAATGCATAGGACGATTTTAATATTTCAAATTTATTTTCGCATAAAATGGTTTTTATCCTAGTGTCTAAAACAGATACTTAGCTGAAAACATAACAACAAACTGGATCTGTAAAAAAAAATCATATGCCCTCCAGCATAGCACTGCTGCAGCTGAGCTGGTTTCTTTTTCTCTTCCTTAACGTTACGCATGCTAGTCTATGTAAACATGCACAGCTGTGATCAAACACACATTTGTACTGTTCCTCATCTGTCCAATACCGTCCAAATCAATATTTGGATAATTGACAGACGTACATGACCAAATACTCCAGAAAACAATACCCAAGGTCAAAATGTGGGCAAAAAAATGGCTTGAATGGCTTGAAGATGATGAATTTGTTTGTCTCAGTAAATTGGCTACAAACCACTCAGAATTTTTTTTTTTTTGAAAGATAAGTGGGTTTGAGAATGCAAATCCATAAAACAGAAATAATGAAGGTTCAAATAATTTTCTAATAAAGCTATGAAAAAGTTGAATGGAATCCTGTGTGAGAATTACATAATCTATTCAGTTATAAATTCAGACAACATAGGTTGAGTTATAAAAAAGACAACTGGGAACAACTTCAGGTCCTAAGAATTATGTGTAAAACCAGCTTATTTATTGTTTTCATTCTACTTTTTATTATACAAGGCATAAAACCTGTGTTCCAGATAATCAGCAGAGCTTCTGAAACAGTTCTTGTACACGTGCAAAGGGAAAAGAGCACGTGTGTACACAAGGTTCACTAAATGATGCCTTAGATCCCTGTCAGAACTGAAAGCAACTATTGCATGTTCTTGTAGATTTATGTAGAACACAGGTTGTTGTCCATTCTATTTTCAGCAAGACATAGAACCAAGGTCCCAAATTGCTAATGCTAAAAATAAATGGCTGTATTTCAGCCATTTTGAAATTATACCAATTTCAAGTTTTACCAAAAGTCTTAATAATTTAAGAATCACTTACTTTCACTTCAGTTATGTATTGTGTGTTCTCTTTTAAAAGAAAAAAAATGCTGAAATCTTACTTTATATAAACTGAACTATGAATGCAGATTCCCATTCAACTGCTTAGTGAGAATCTATACTGATTCCTCAATAAACAGATGACTATTTCTGGCTCTATTTTTGTATATGTATTTAACCAAGCAATTGGAAAATATAAGAGGATGACACTGAAATGAAAAAGTTCAGGATAAGTGGCTATGGGATTTTATTCTATACTGCAATTGAAATTCTACTAAATAAAAAACAGCCCTGATTTTTGTATTAGGGTCAAGCAAACATGCCACACCAGTACTTCAATATGAAGTTTCAGTTAATTCACTCTAATCTAATCTGGTCAGCTGTTTTAGCAATTTTGTTAAATGAACCAAGCAAAGGCATCCAGATAATACCTACTCTTCCCCTTAAACAGAATCGTCTGCACCAGGACCTGGGAGAAGCATTCAGGCTGTTATTCTAGTTCAAAGCAATGAGAAATAAGAAAAGAACAGAAGGAGTAGTAAAAAAACAGTTTCCAGCTGCTAAAGATGAAAGAAGTATAGAACAGACTTTGGGGAGGAAAAGAGTTAATGTAGTAGCTAAGCGTAGGTTACACTATCTAAGAACTGCAAGAATTTTAAAACTGATGCAATCGCCTCACAAAGTTAGCCAAGCAGACCTTCCATAGACCATGAAAGTTCCTGAAAGGGAAGTTCTCAAAATTATCTTCTTCCCCCTCCCCAAAATTGGAGAGCAGTAAGATTCCGCTATAAGCCAAACTTGCATGCAAAACGGACCAATGAAAAAGAATTCAAGTATATTGTGACTAAATAAAACACTTAACCATATAAGAAAAACGCCTGAAAAGAACCCAACAGTGCAAAATCAAGTAGAATTAAACTAATCAATTACATTTCATTTCTCAAAAACGCCCCCCCAACTTCATTCAATGAAAAATCAGGGGGGGGGGAATCAAAAGTATCATGGACTCCAAGGAAAAATCATGTTCCCACTTTGTTCATCTCAATACTTTAGGAAGCACTTCATTGCTGGTTTCTGTGGTGGCTTGCCCGAG
>QLTV01002118.1:1415952-1431856 GCA_003457575.1 Thermophis baileyi | reverse complement strand
GTTGCCAACTTCTGTGAGTTACTGATAACGGAGGAACTAATTGCCTGTTTACTTTGGAGGTTTGAATTCTGGCCAACTTTATACCGGACTTTTGGCACAACGGATTTTATTGTTATTTAAGGACTTTAACATCTAGCTACTAAGAATCCTTTATCAGTAGTAAAAGGATATTATTTGACAAACAGTGTGTGTGCGTCATTTCGTAGGGCTTGCCGTGCTAGGACACAACAGTTTCAGCATTTCTAGATGTGGGAACATAACCTATTTATCTGTTCCAGAAAAGGCAGATCAATGCAACGTACATGAATACAAAGAAAAACCCACCACATTCATGCAATCAGAACAAGGAACTCAAAATTCTAACATTGCCATGTCTCTAAAAACTGTAAATTTGGTTGCTACTACCTAGGGACATTTTTTTATAGAAAAGGCAAATGGTTTTCCCAGAATGAAAATTTGAACAACAGTATTATATTATGCAAGAAAATTTTATTATAACAAGTCTCTGGATATCTTTCATAATCTCTTCCTATGCGTTTTAACATTCACATACTTGAAACTTCACCAATATTAACAATAGCTCCCAAAATCTACATTGGCCACATACTACCCTGTTATTTGATATCTGCATTGGGAAAAGAAAATCAGTACAGTAAGTAAAAATTAAATCTAAAATCTTTTGGATCTCAAGCAAACAAACATTTAACAATCTGTGTTTAATTTTATTCATGGCAGGCCTTATAATAAGGCAGACTGAACAAACTGCTTTAGACAAAATAAACTGATTCAAAAATATTAAAATACAAGAAGATATTATCTATTTATTATTATATTTTTATTCTCAGATGATGTATTTCCAGATTATTTGTTCAAATGCTACATTGGAAAGAATAATGTAGCAGCCTTTTTATCTTAGATAAAATATGCATAAAATAGCATATTGTTGTGGGTCTTGTGATACAAAAAGTTGTTCTTTATTCTACTCAATCAGCTATTGTAAGCACAGTTGTAGTACAGTCATAGTTATAAAGATCAAAATCGGCTCCACTGTTCATTAGTTAGCAGAGATAATAGCACTGAAAGCTTGATATATTACTAGATCTAACAGACATGGCAGCAATAACTTGTTCTTTGATCCTCTAATAGCATAGACAATTGATAACTTATGTGAGGATGTTGCCTGAGAAATGTTTGAGAAAAGGGTTTTTCTTAGGCCAGGCACACAGTGAATGAATAGCATACAACGTAGCTTAATGATTTAGAAAATCAGAAAAAATACATCTGAATGAAACCACTTTAAGAGTTATTAAATAGACATACAGTTAGATATTGTAAAATGCCAATTAAGTAATAGGGAGTAAGAATACCTCAATTATCCGGTTATCCACAGGCATAGTAGTACTGACCATGTGGACATTTGGGGTAGAGGTGGATCTCTGCCTTTGAGAAAGTGAACATTCAGGAGAAGGATTTGTTCCACTGAATGTGAAGACATGAGGTGTAGAATATCTATGCTGAGAACTAAGGAGAGAAAACAAAATTATAGATGTATGCTTTTATATGAAGAACTTAGCATTAACTTGTGAAAATCAATAGAACCTATTTAAGAATAACAAGTTTTATGATATAGTTCTCTAGAAATAAAAAGTTATTTTGGAAATGATCGCAACTATGATTTTCCCCTTAATCCACCTTGGTTTTTTACACCAGAGATTCTCAAAACATTCAGATTAGAGAACCAATTTTAAACGATGGCTTTGAATAAGGACCATGTCCCTAAATTGTAGATTTATTCTCAACTATGGAGTGCTTTACAAAGTAACTCCAGGTAGTCCTCGCCTAACATTCATCCATTTATTCATGACTGCCTTCCCAGTTACTTCTCCCATCATCTTTTCCTGCCTCCCCCTGTGCTCTTCATCCCGGCCATATGTGGAGGAGCACTGTAGCAATGTCCCACATGCCAGGGGTGAGAACTATGAGTGGCGGACAGGGGGCAGGGGCGTGCACTAGGGAGCTTGGGCAGGTATGCATTGTGCATCATTACTAGCTGGGGCCTTCTTTCCCAGGACACAAAAAAGGCCCTGGCTCTGGTGGCACAAAAGAAGGGCATAGCTGGTACTGACATGCAGTGTGCTGGGTATGGCAGTGGGTGGGGCGATGCGGCAGATAGTCCGGCACACAAAAGGGCACAGCTAGGTGGGTGAGGGAAAGTGAAGTAGAAGCACTTATTGCTTTAGATTGAGAGGCAAAGGAATTACTTCTTAACTTATGATGACTGTGCAAAGCTACACTACTTTGCTGGGCAGCCTGAAGTGGTACTGAAGAAATGAATCAATTTGAGATGAAGTGCTCTTTCAAAAAAACTTACCATTTTACACTCATGAATTTTGCCCAGAAATTCATAATACTGCTATCTTGTGAAAAACAGTAACAATTTAATGCAATACAACTTAAAGGGCCGCTTACTTAATGGGCATCCGAGAGACAGATTCACGTCTTCGCCGAGTCATCAAAGGAGGTGCTGAGATACCACTATCACCAATACTTGAATGTGGAAATAATCTAAAATCAAAGCATCCAAAGAAAAAATTACTGAATTCAAGAGATCTTAATATTTCAACTAGGGCAGCTGTGTTTTTTTTCCAAAAAGAAAAATCATCTTAGGAAAAATCATAATCAATTGACACAGTATTTAAGTTTTAAAATGCATTCACATGATACACTATGCCATAACTAGAAGGTACTGTATAAACCATGGTTAAGCGAAGTATGACTTAGCATGATAAACTTAGAATTCTTTTACCGATACAATCTTTTCTCATTTTTTCTTGATAGTATTGTATCTTAGGTAAGGGAAAAAGGGTTGTTATATTCTGTTTCTCATTTATCTTGAGAACCAGTTTTTATAAACAATTAAAACTATACATTTGAACAGGTAATATAGACAAAATGCTTCTGTTTGGAAGTACAGAAGTGTGCACTTTTTATTATCAGAATGTTGTTAGGTTATTTCACATGCATCAATCTTCTTGCATTTATATATTTATCTTGATTGCCTCAATCTTCAACTGTTTCACTCTTCACATCTCTTTCTCTCCCTTTTTTTCTTAACATTCTGTTCAGCCTTGTTTATAAGGAAATGCCCAGCTAACCCTTTATTTACTTTAATAGAAAGTAACAGCACATGTATGTAAGTTGTAGAATGCAGATGTGCATCTTCATGGATTGTTACTATATAATAGTGAAGGGGTTTGCATATCTGAGTAATACAATGAGCTATGCTATTAGAATATTCACTCCCAAAAGGGTTTCAAGACAGGCAAGTCATAAAAAAGAAAATTAGACTAAATGCAATCCACTGGAGAAAGAAACTGTTCTAGTGCCCTGACAAGGAAACCACATGGGCATTCACAACCAGAAAATATCAATATGATACTGAAAAGAAAAGCCACTGATTAGATCATCATCAATAAGCTCCTGGAGAAGAAGATATTGCAAGTACATCGGTATTTATTGTGTGGTCCGATTAAAGCCAAAAGGATGTGGACAGAGGCAAAAGAAAAAGTTCAGTGCTAAAAAGATATGTGTGCCATTGGTATGTGGAATGTCACAACCATGAACCAAGGCAAACTTGATGTTATCAGAGCAACGGTAACAAGACTGAACACTGAATTCTGGGAATCCGCACATTAAAATGTACTGGAATGATACTCCATACAATCAAATATTCTATTGCATGGTCCAAATCTATGCTCCAGCCACAGGTGCAGAGGAAGCAAACATTCTATGACAACTTGCAGCATTTTGTCAACACAAAACCAAAAAGAGATGTCAAGTTCATTAAATATGACTGGAATGCCGAAATTGAAAGTAATACAGTATCTGGAATAATGGGAAAATTTAGCCTCAAACAAAAGGGAGCAATAGAGTTATACCCAAGAAAAAATGAATGTTTATACCAATATTTTCATTCCCACAACCTAAAATACTATCAGACAAACTATAAGACCTCAGCATCTCATAATATCCTATTATACCTCAGCATCTCATAATATCCTATTATGATTATTGGATGAAAAATAGGTTTAAGGGATTCAATTGATAAAAAGAATGCTTGAAGAATAGTGAGGTGAAATTTGTGACATGATTACAGATCAAACAGACAAAACTACCCCAAAATGCAAAGGCAATAGTTATTTGACACATTAAAAATAGCAGAATTTTACCTAACTAAATGCTGAATTATAGAGAAGAGCACAAAGAGATAAGGGTTACATTTAATAAATAGTGACCCCCAAATGGAGGATAAAAATGGAAAAGACAAGAGATTTAAGTAACAAAATTACAAAAATGAAGGAAAACTTTTAAACAAAGATGGGCATAATAAAATAAAAACAAAAAAGGCAAAGATCTACTGGAAAAAGAAAATATAAAGAAAAAATAGTCCAAACATATGGAAGAACTATAGAAAACAATATCCATATATATATATATTTGTTTTTTGAGGTTTTCGCGGGTATTTGTATGTAGTTCTGTGGTTATTCGGTGAATTGGAGCCAGATATTCTGGAAAGTGAATTTAAATGGGTTTTAGAAAATACTAACAATTAAGCTGCAGAAATTGATAAAATAACAATCAAATTAGTTAAAATTTGTAAAAATGATACAGTTAAAGAGCTATATATGATTTTTAACCGGTTATCAAAAGCACAGCAAATAACCAAAGATGGAGAAATACCTGTTTATCTTCCAATTTTGAAAAAAGAACAATCTATAGAATTTCACACTACAACACTGAACAATTGCACATATCTCACATGCCAACAGGATAATGCTCAAGATTTTACAATCCAGATTTCAACAATAGATGGAACATGAACTGCCAGATGAACATGCTGGATTCAGAAAAAACAAGGGCATACCAAGATCATATTGCTAAGATCTGATGGGTAATTTAAAAAAAAGCAAGAGAATTCCAAAAAAGTTGCTTATACTTTCTCTATTAATTATAAAAAGACTTTTGTCTGTGAAGATTGCAACTAATTATAAATAGCCCTTAAAAACATGGGGGTACCTGTCCAACTCATTTATCTTTTGAAGTATTTTTGTGATGGCCAAGAAACTACAGAACAAGCAAAATATGGAGTAAAATAAAGCTGTTTGCTACTTGAAAGAAAGTTGATGATAGACCTAAATCAAATGTTAAAGTGCAGAGATATCAAACTGGCCACAAAGGTACATACAAAGGTACAAACCAAGGCCTTGACTTTCCCAGTGGTAAAACACTACCCTAAAACCTGGACCACCAGAAAGATGGAATGAAGAAATGCTTCTCTACTATAGTTGCTAGAGAAAATTGTTTAGATTACCTTGGATTACAAGACATACATTCAGTGCCAGATGAATTAAAACCATATTATTTATTGAGAGCACTAATAATGAAGCTAAAGCTTAAATACTTTGCATACAGTACAGAATGAGCAAGTCGCTAGAGGAGACCCTGAGGCCTAGGAAAAAAAGACAATTTGGGGAAAGGTATCAGGTGGATAGATACTATCACTGATGACACAAACATGAGCTTATGAGAACTCAAAGAGTTACTGACAGCTAATCATTTGAGCCGAGGTGGCGCAGTGGTTAGAGTGCAGCACTGCAGGCTATTTCAGCTGACTGCTAGCTGCAGTTCGGCGGGTCAAATCTCACCGGCTCAAGGTTGACTCAGCCTTCCATCCTTCTGAGGTGGGTAAAATGAGGACCCAGATTGTTGGGGGCAATATGCTAACTCTGTAAACCGCTTAGAGAGGGCTGTAAAGCACTATGAAGCAGTATATAAGTCTAAGTGCTATTGCTATTGCTATCATGGTGAAATGATAGCACCAAGTTGGAAGTGACTGGCAAAAGGGGTACACAAAAGATTTTGAATGCAAACAACTTTGAATTTGAGGTGCTCCCATTTTGAGTCTAAAACAGTTACTTGGAAACATGCTATTTTGGGTTCAAAGGGGGAGATTTCAAGTTCCAAATATTATCAAAATGATTGAAACAACATATAATGAATGCAGAACAGCCATTCTGAATGCAAAGCAAGTCATTTTGATTTTAAATGCTTTTGCAGATTCCTTGCAGAAATGTGTATGTTGTCATTCTATCACAAGAATCATATTAGCTTTAGTAGAGATCTTTAGTACAATGTCAGAACTAGTACAAAAATAAATTAGCAAAGAAAAGAGTAAAAAATTACCAAAGACAAAGGACTAGTAGACCTGCTTACTCACTGCTTCTTTAATTATAGTTTACTGAGCAAATTACATTTGGCTTAGCTAAAACATGGAAATCCATATATATCACAATTTCTAAACCACCATGGTTGAATTCACCACACCAAAATCAAATAAAACACATTTTGGTTTTCCACAATGGCCGAATCAGACTATAAAATAAAATTACAATAAAATGTTGCTTTTAGATTCTATATAAGTACTTTGCTTTGCATCTTTGAGCAACACAACCCACTATAAATTTAGCTATAAAGTTGCAGCAGTGAGTGAAATGACAAAGATTCTAAACAAACAGGAGGGGCAGCTAATTTTACAAATACTTTTCCCCATTCCTGATATTACCTGTTGAAACAAGCACCAGAATTAAAAAGAAAAGAAAAACAAACAACTGAGTACTTTAGGGAAACTGCACTGGCAACAAACACAGACCAAAGCCTAGCTCCTGCCAGGTGTACTAAGGACAAATAAAAAGTACAAAAGATGTAGCTAGAGTGCATGATTAAAATAACATGCACCAGAGTTACTGCATATCAAGTCACAGATGGAGGCATTAGATAGGAACTAGGCAAATTGAAATGATAATAGCAAACAAAGTAGTTCAAACTTTCAGAAAAATTCCCTGCAACTTTTACATAGAAGTTTAGGAAAGAATAATCAACCAGGCAATTCTTCAATAATAGGGTGACCGCCTTTTTTTTTTTTTTAAAGCAATCAGGATTCTGCATTATTTCAACAAGTAGAATTACTTCTATCCCGGATCCTCAAAAGTCCTTACAAGAGTTGCCGGATATTGCTCCAGTCCACACACATAGTTGGAACTTTTGTGCTGCAGTGCTCATGGAATTTGTAACCGCAGGTTTGACATCGGAATCCATTTAGTAAAAACTTCTGACAGATGTCACAGTATGCAAGTTTCAGAAATGTTTTCCGTGCCTGGAAAACAATTGCAATTGTTTGTCACTTATGTTGCCAATTACAAAGAGCAAACAACTTTCAATAAATGTGTTTTCAAAAACTAACTTTAGTTTATATTTTCAAATTGCTTCAGTACATTTTCACGGGCATTGAGCTTTTATAACAATATGCAAATTCTAAGCATCATGATCAAATTTTAATAAGCACACAGAAACAAATACATGCTCAAACAGGTTTCTCTCTGTTTTGTATGTATGATATCACACAAAGAAGAAATTCTCAAATTGTCCTTTAATTCCTCCCCCCCCCCCAAAAAAAACAAACAAGTACATATTGCATTTGCTCACAGTTCTCTTTTCTTCTCACTATGTACCATATCAATTTCAAAGATTCTTTGAAGTTCAACATACCCAAAGGGACAGAAGTTTCAGAAAGGCTAACCCATGCTAAATTTACAGATGGGTTTAAAAAAAAAAATACTTTGGAGTATCTTTATATATCCTAGCTAGCCCAATGTATGCATTACTAAATGAAAAGACAAAAGGATCATGAAATTGTGTGTTCCAATCTTTGTACACTGATGACAAGGGCTTTTACATCATACAGAGAGCTACACATTTCATACAGAGGACTGCATACTCAGCAACGTTTAAGAGTCTTTCTTTACATTTTTCTCACCAATTTTCAGAAGTTCCAGAAAAAAAGAGCTGAAGCTGGCATGTCCCCTGCTCCCTCCATACTTTCATTTTGTAATACCTGTACTTGATTAGTGAGAATGTTCTATTACAATCATTAGGCCAAGATTGGAAGCAGCATTAAGCATAGCAATGATCCAGGTGCCTACAGAATCATAACATAAATTAGAGTATTTTCTGCCTCTTTCTTCATGCAAGAAAAGGAAGGTCAGAATATCTTTGACTACTATATATTTATGTATATATGTACCAGGAGAACCCATTCACAAATTTGCTGCTAAGAACTATAGAGGAGCATGAAGAATGGAAAAATCACTAAATGGTTAAGAAAATTAGTTTGTGTTATTTACATTAGTTAAAAAATAATTTTCGAACAATGTAGGCACTGATGCACAGATCAGAGAAGGAACTCTGTAGTTCACCCCTGACTACTTTAGGTATAAAATCCAACTACAACTACACTTGTGACCATCTTAATGGACATTTAGAAGGGGCGTTAGTCTTACCTGAACGCCTTTTCCCAGTGGGTTGCGGGATAGTCCAGGAATGGGTTGCTACAGTCGGATCTGCCTAGTTACTGAGTCATAGTTTTTCGGCCACTCCTCCTTGCCTCTCTGCACATGCCCAGTTTCCGGTGAAGTGATGGCTGAAAGAGAGGCTTGCATAGAATGTTAGTGAGGTACAGCTCCAGACCCCACGGAAATCTTTAGGGTGGGACTGGACTATCCCGCAACCCACTGAGAAAAGGCGTTCAGGTAAGACCAACAGCCCTTCTGTAGTGTAGTTGCGGGATAGTCCAGGAATGGGACATACCAAAGCCTGGCTGTCCTAAGGGCGGGTAGCCGTTGGGTCTGGAGCCCCCAAGGCTAAATGGATCTGTTGTAAGACCCGCCTCCCAAAGGAAGCCTCCGCAGAAGCGAAGACATCCAACTTATAATGCCTGATGAAAGGCGAGGGGGTGGTCCAAGTGGCCGCCCTGCAAATATCCTCGAGGGATGCTTGCATGGCCCATGCAGCGGTGGTGGCTGCACTTCTTGTGGAGTGCGTGGTGATGCGCCTAGGAACAGAGAACGTCTGTATTTTGTAAGCTTTAGCGATGCACACTTTGATCCAGCGACCAATGGTCGAGGAAGACACCTTGGTGCCCATGGAAGTTGGTTGAAAGGAGACGAAGAGAGCCTCCGATCTCCTGGTGGGCGCCGTCCATTTAATGTAAATTCTGAGGGCCCTCCTCACATCCAGCTTATGCCACCGACTTTCCAAGGCATGAGAAGGCCGAGGGCAGAAGTTTGGCAGGATAATCTCCTGGTGGAACCATGAGTTGATTTTGGGGATGAAGGAGGGATCAAGTCTCAGGATTACCTTATCCTTGTGGAAAATGCAGAGGTCAGCTCTGACAGATAAGGTCGCCATTTCAGATATGCGCCGTGCTGAAGTTACAGCGACAAGGAACGCCACCTTGAGTGTTAAGTATCTGAGGCTGGTAGTCCTCAGGGGCTCAAAGGGAGCCTCGGTCAAGGCCCGTAGCACCTTGGGGAGGTCCCAGGTGGGATATATGTGGACAGGTGGGGATTGCAGGTTGCTGGCGCTTCTTAGAAAGTTTCGAATGACAGGATGCTGTGTCAGAGGAACTTTCTTCCCACCAGTCAGCACGGTAGACAAGGCTGCAACATGATGCCGTATAGTGCTGTGAGCCAGGCCTCTGTCCAGGCCATCTTGAAGGAAATCGAGGACCTGTGGAACAGAGGCTGAGACAGCTTCAATATGATGCTTTCCGCACCATCCCACAAATATCGCCCAGGTGGCATCGTAAACCCTAATGGTAGACTGTTTCCTGGCCGCCTGAATAGTCCGGATAACCTTTTTGGAGTAATTGTCCCTCCTCAAGAGGACCCTTTCAAGTGCCAGGCGGTCAGTTGGAGCCACTGAGGCTCCGGATGGTCCAGGACCCCCTGGCTGAGGGAGATCCTCTGAGGAGGAATTCTCCAGAGTGAAGAGGCAGATAGGCTGACTAAATCCGCAAACCACGGCCTCCGAGGCCAGTGAGGAGCCACCATGATGATCTCTGCCAATATGACCTTCTGTATTACCCTTGGGATCAAGGGAAGAGGAGGGAATGTGTACAGAAGCCCGGGAGGCCAGGAGCACCTGAGGGCGTTGGAACCCTCCACTCCCGGGGTCGGAAACCTCGTGAAGTAGCGAGGTAGTTGGGCGTTCAGGTGAGAGGCAAACAGGTCTACCAAAGGTGTCCCGAACCTGTGGCAAATGTCCAGAAAAATGTCTGGGTGGAGACGCCACTCGACGTTGTCCACCGTGGTCCTGCTCAGGTAGTCTGCCTGAGTGTTCGATGTCCCGGCAATGTGCTCTGCCTTGAGGGAAAGGACGGTCCGTTCTGCCCACCGACCTATCTGTAGGTACTCCTCCATGAGGCCTCTGGAGCGGGTCCCTCCCTGCCGGTTTATGTGGGCCTTTGCCATCACGTTGTCGGTCTGAATGAGGACGTGACGTCCCTGCAATAGGTCCTGAAAGTGTAAAAGGGCCAGGTGGACTGCCTGCAACTCCAGCCAGTTGATGCTGTTGGCTAGATCCTGCACTGACCAACGTCCCTGCGCCACCTGGGTGCCCAGGTGAGCCCCCCAGCCGAAGAGGCTTGCGTCAGACGTGAGGATCACCCGTTCGGGCTCCGTGAAGCAGCTTCCCTTGTTGATGGCTGGGGAGATCCACCAGTGGAGAGACCTTCTGACCGTTAGAGAGACCCTGACCTTGGAGCGGGAGTTTGATGTCTTTGCCCGTTGGTATGGTAGCAAGAACCACTGGAGGCTTCTTGCGTGGAATCGAGCCTAGGGCACTATCTGCATGCATGATACCATTTTTCCCAATAACGGGGAGAGGGTGGCCAAGGGAACTCTGGGGTTCTGCTGGATGTGAACCACTAGATCCCGGATGCTGAGCCGTCTGTCCTGGGACAGGAATACCTGACCCAGAGTGGTGTCTATTATGGCCCCTAAATGAGTCAATCTGGTGGATGGAGACAGGTGGCTCTTTTGATAATTCACAAGGAACCCGTGATCTTGTAGAGTTCGGATGGTCAATTTGAGATCCTCTTTTGCCCTGGTAAGGGAGGGGGCCTGGACTCAATCTCAGGTGAGCTGCAATGGCGGCCAGGACCTTGGTGAAGCACCTTGGAGCCGAGGCGAGCCCGAAGGGAAGAGCTCGATACTGCATGTGTCTGCCTGCATAGCAGAATCTGAAAGGTGCGATGTTCTGGCAGAATTGGTATGTGGAGGTAAGCCTCTGATAGGTCTATTGAGGCCAGAAATTCCCCGGGCCGAATTCCCTGCAGGATGGATGATAGGGAACTCATCTTGAACCTCCTGTAGACCAAGTGGGTGTTGAGGAGTTTTAGATCAAGGATCGCCCTTCAACCCCCCCCCCCAGGACTTCGGTACAGTGAACAGGATTGAGTAAAACCCGTCTCCACTGGTCCTCTGGAACGACCTCTATGGCTTCGATGTCCAAGAGGTGACTTATGGCCTGTTCCATGAGACCCCGTTTGACACTGTTGGTGGAGACAGGGCACTGTACGAAGTGGTTCGGGGAGTGGGAGAGGAACTCCAATGAAAGGCCGAATCGAATGGTGTTCAACATCCAGTTGTCGGTGGTTGTTGACAGCCACTGGTCTACAAAGAGGCTCAATCTGCCTCCTATGGGGGGAGAGACTACAGAGTCATTTCTGTTTGCGGAACTGGCGGTTACCAGTTCCACGAAATGGCCGCTTGCGGAATTGCCCTGGTCTGTCATGAAAGGAGGTCCTTTCCTGCTGTCGGGACTGGCCCCGATTATAGCTCCTTCTCTGGGGAGGGTTATCCTGGGAGTAACGAAAGGACTGCCTCCTATAGAAAGGGGTGGACCTCCTATCCGCCCTCCTGGTAGAGGAAGGAAGGATCTTGCGCTTCTCCCTGTTTTCAATGAGAAGCGGGTTGAGTGGCTCTCCAAAAAGCATGTCCCCAGAATACGGGGATGTAGCTAGCCTCCACTTGGTTCTCAAGTCGGTGTGCCACTGATGTAGCCACAGCAAACGCCTGGAAGTGACCGCTGAGGCCAAGGCCCTAGATGCGTACTTTGCGGCATTAAGTGTCGCATCTGCTGAGAACTGGGTGGCAGCTATTATCTTGTTGAGGTCTTGGTTCAAACGGGTCTCCTGGGGTGGCAGTCTCGACTGCATTTCCTGGAGCCACATAAGCGATGTCCAATTGAAAAATGAGGCCGCAGAGGCAGCCTGAATAGCCCAGGCAGTTGTTTGATGAATCTTTCTGAATGCAGACTCAAATTTCTTATCCTCCGGTTTCAAGCCCTCCGTGACATTTCCCGTCATGTAAGGTGAGGAAGAAGCCAGAGCTGCCACAGGGCTGTCTACAGATGGAAGCTGTAACATCTGTGCAAATTTAGGAGCTATGGCATAAAACCTCCTGTCATTCCCACTAGCGGTGGGAATGGATGCCGGGCTGGCCCATTGTTTTTGGACAACGTCCATGAACAGCTTAGCGGCCGGGATGAATTGTTGTTCGGCAACAGGTTCAGAAAATAATCCCTGCCCATGGCTCTGATTGGCGGTCTCCGGGTCAACAGGCGTTTCTTCCTCCGTTAGGCGGGCTGTAGCCTTCGCATTGTGTAACAGGGACTTAAACAGTCCTGGAGGGAAAAGGCCAGTAAAGGCAGGGATATCAGGAGGAATCCCCTCATCGTCAGATAGATCGGGTTCTCTCAGGATCTCCTCCCCCGGGAGGAATTCGTCCTCGTCCCTGGAATGGGAAGTTGAGCCCTGGGGGGGGGGGGTGTCAAGCTGACAGAGGGAGAGACCCATGTCTGGCGGGACAACGATTCTGATACGAGAGATACAGAACGTTGTTGCCTGAGACCTGCTGCTATGCCCTTGGAGATAGCCTGTGAAATAAGGGATTGAATCCCTTCCAGCAAATTAGTCAAGGGGCTTTCAGAGTACCTTGTTGTAGCTCCGTGGGTTTCCTCCGGGTCAAGGGCTCTGGAGTTCCCAGGCTGAGGCATCGCCGATGCCATGCAGGCAAAGGGGTCATCACCTCTGGGCATGGAGATGGTTCCGGAGACCAAGCCTGTGGAGAGAGCACTGGCTGCTCCTGTAAGGAGGAATGAGATGCATAGCGGTCACTGCAGAGGGATCTAAGCTCTCTGGATGCCTGCTCTCCCAGGGCTTCTTGTCTGACTGACTTGTCTTTTGCCTTGGATGACTGCTTCCCTTTGCCCCCTGTGTGCGACTTGCCGGAGGCCTTCCTGCCTACTGAGGCCTTTCTGCCTGCTCTCGTGCAGGGGAACGATCTGCCATCTTAAGGCGACGGTTGACACTAGAGACAGTGGCTAGGTCGCTGGTAACTGTGGCTGAATGGGCCAGAAGTGGCGGTCTTGCCGGATGCACCAGACTAGCCTGCACACACAATGGATTGATGCCTTGTTTGCTAAGGCTCAGGTGGTGGCGTTCTTGCAGGGCAAGCTGGACTAGCCAGCACACACAATGGATTGATGCCTTGTTTGCCAAGGCTCAGGTGGTGGTGGTCTTGCCGGGCAAGCCGGACTAACCAGCAAACACGACGTACTGACGCCTTGCTAGCTAAGGCTCAAGATGGTGGCAGACTGCAAGCCGGACTAACCAGCACACACAATGGATTAATGCCTTCCTATCGTAAGGCTCAAGGTGGTGGCGGTCTTGCCGGGCTAGCCAGCACACACACGGACAAAAACCACCTGAGGTGTCCAGAGGGCGGCGTTCCCAGGGGAAGTCCTGAGGTAGCCAGCACCTGCGTGCCAAACAGGCTTGATTAAATGACCCGCTGTGCTAGGCCTCTGAGAGTTGCCTACGGGAGGCGAATGACTTTGGCACCAAGGTGCAGTCAAAATGGCCGTTCGAAGCTTTGCTCGCTACAATGTCAAAATGCCCACCGAGGCTGCTCGATGCTAAGCGAGGACCGCCAGAAACGATGGCCAAAGGAGCGCTGAGGAACTCCCAGGATTCAAGGGAGGGCCTCTGCACAAAGCGGCTCTGCTGTCAAGTCTAAATGCCCTCGGGAGGCGAGGGACTAGGTGCCAGTCGGCTGTCACTAAGTAAGTCGGCTGCTTCGCTTAGGGACTGCACGCCAGACTCCGGAGTGATCAAAGCCTCTGAATGACCGCAGAAATCGCCCTTGGGAAGCGAGGGACAGAGGCATGAATCAGCAGTCACTAACTGGGTCGGCAGCACCTATTAGAGACTGCGCGCCAAAAACCGCTCTGGGAGCTATCGGAGTCCTCAAAATGGCCACCGAGAAATTGTTAAGGGCTCAAACGGCGTGGAGAGAGCAGCCGCGGCTGTAAAATCTCCAATTCCTTGAGGAAGACAGCGAAGTCTAAGAAAAGGCTCCGATGGCCCCAAGTACGCCAATCTTGTGGCGGGCCATGGTGGCGACGAAGCCAGCCGCTGCTGGAAGCGGCTCTATAGTTTTTTGTTTTTGTTTTTTCTTCTTACTGGAGAATGGAGTGGCTGAATTAGAAAGAATAAACCTGAATCCAGGAGTCCGGACGTCCAGTAATGGTTCTTTGCTAGAGCGATCTGCAATTGCGACTTCTTTCAGATTTGACTGAGTCAGAAACTGGGCATGTGCAGAGAGGCAAGGAGGAGTGGCCGAAAAACTATGACTCAGTAACTAGGCAGATCAGACAGTAGCAACCCATTCCTGGACTATCCCGCAACTACACTGGAGAAAGGAGAAGTTTTAAACTTGGTAATTCTTAATCTTGCAAGGAAAAATGTCCAATGCAAACAAGAAAAAAACTGTAGAAAAGAAAAGGACAATATACTACAAGACTAGTGAACAAAACTCTTCATTTTATATCAATATTAGAAAGACCAGAAAACTCAACTATATTATAGCTTTCTGATTTACATGTTTATTTTCTGAGAAGACAAAATAAAGGATAATGTCTGTATAGAAATCTAGCAGCACTGCTTTCCATAAAGCATTTCCAGTTCTTCTATACATACAAAAGATCAACATACGAAGTTATGTGTTGTGAGTGGAACATGATCAAGGAAGTCAACTTGTAATTCTTCTCCAATCAAGGATGCAGCATCTGTACTCCAATCCAATCGTGCTTTTTTACTATAAAAAAAAAATAAAACCTCTTAAATATCTGCAAGTATTCACTTTCCAAAGAATTATTTTAAAAAAATTATTTGGAAACCTCATTTATTTCAGATAATTGTTAGTTAGAAACATATCTTAGAAATTATCAAGATACACATGATAATAGTATTTTACTTTCTAGGCTGAAGTATTCAAAAATTGCAAGCAATAAGAGTTAGTATTATAATTGTTCATGGAGGCCAAGGGTGGCACATGATAAAACATAAAAAACATCATCATACAAATACCATCATTTTGTAATTAGGTCAGCCATCAGTATAGTACACAAGCCCATAATTTTTGTACTTCCATATTGATGTCATTGTATCAGTTGTTATTTTGGCATCTTCACTAACTTTGTTAAACATGGTGTTGCAGCATCTACCCTGCTTCCCCCAAAATAAGACATCCCCAATCGGGCTTTTGAGTGCATGGCAATAAGGCCAAGCGCTTATTTCAGGGTTCAAAAAAATATAAGACAGGGTCTTATTTTCGGGGAAACACGGTATATAACCACTTGAACCTTAAGGTATCTGGAATTTACACATTCAGGAGAAGAAAGCAAACTGACATCATCCATGATTTGGGCTTAATGTGGCCTTCAGTATAAGCCTTAGAAGGACTGAAGTTATCCTTCCCAGCAGCTTGGTATAGAATTATTTGATCTCGTCCTATAAAAAGCAGAGGAATATCTAAAGCGAGAATCGTAGCTGATTTGTATGTATGTATGTATGTATGTATGTATGTATGTATGTATAAATGAATGAATGAATAAATAAATAAATACATACATACATACATACATACATACATACATACATACA
>QLTV01002118.1:1343243-1383397 GCA_003457575.1 Thermophis baileyi | reverse complement strand
GGCCACCAGTGCCGAAGCCATGGCCTTAGACGCAAAACGGGAGGCGTGGAGCGCGGCATCCGCCGCGAACTGAGATGCAGCGAAGATCTTATTGAGGTCCTGATGGGCCCGCACATTGGAAGACGGTATCTGCTCCTGTACCAGCCGTAGCCAAATGAGGGAGGACCTCGCAAAGAAAGACGCAGAGGACGAAGCCCTGATAGCCCAGGCAACGGCCTGATGCGCTTTGATGAGGGCCTGTTCGGTCCGTCTGTCCTCTGGCCGGAGCATCTCCTCTGGTTCGCCCGGTAAGTTGGTAGAAGAATGGAGAGCCAAGACAGGGGCGTCCACCCGCGGAACCGCGAGCAAGGATGCAAAGCCCGGATCAACAATGAAGTGCTTCCGGTCCAAGGAAGAAGGCGCAGGAGCCACCGCAGGAGAACGCCATTGCCTCTGGACCGTGTCCATGAATAGAGGAGGAGCGGGAACAAAGTCCTCCTCCAGTGTTACCTCCGTAAACAATGGGTCAATCTGTTGTGAAGAAACGGCTGCTGAAGACGTAGAGGGTTCCTCAATACCCGCTGCTGCCCTGGCCTTGTGTAACAGGGATTTAAAAAGAGCAGGTGGAAACAGGGCCGAGGAAATGGGCGGCTCCTGAGGGATGCCCTCATCCTCCGAGAGAGCGTAGTCCCCCTCCTCAAAGCCTAGATCCCCGGCCTCCTCCGCCACATCCGATTCGTCTGAATGATCAGAACTGTAGAGATGATCCCCGAACGTGGCCCTCCTGCACAAACTATGTTGACCAAATGCAGAGTCACCCCCCGCCGAGCGCATACAGGCCGCAATGCCCTGTTGTACCGCTGCGGCTAGCATGGATTGTAGCGTGGCTTGGTCCAGGGAGATCTGGGTGGCGGGGACCGAAGGTCCTGTCCCCTGGGCCGCAACCTTTGCTGCGGGAACCAATGAGGGGTCCTGAGCCCCTTGTGACTGTGACAGGGGGCCCCGGGGAAGGCCCACTGACGCCCAGGGATCTGCGGAGGTCCGGAATAGGGCGGGATCATCCAGAGACATAGCCTCAGCCGAGGGCCTGGTCTCATGCTCCCCTGACAGTTTCTCAGTCTGGTTCTCAAGCAGGGGAGACTTGTCAGCGGCGCGGGAGCAAAGTTGTTTGAGCACCTTGTCCCGCCGGCGTTCAGCCCGTTCAGTTGCCTTAGAGGCGTGACTCGAACGAGAGGAGGAAGATCCTCTCTGCCGCGGAGGTGCAGATAAAGCGGCCTCCTCGGGGGTGGGCCTGTCGGTTTTGTGACTCCTCTTGCCCCCCGGTTTGTCCGCTTGACGTTGGGCCATGTCAGATAAATGTCAATGACAAATGGCTAACAATGAAGCCTGTTACAAAATGGCCGCCCCACTTCAGACTTGAAAATAAAATGTCCGCCAAGCCAGTGGAGACAAACCAATGGCCACTTGCAAATGCTGCCTCAAGAGGCCTGGTCAGAGTTCCAATGGCTCCTTCCTACGAAGCCAAACGGGCAGAACAGGTCAGGTTAGCCGGAGACACAAGGCTGGTAGGCCGCTCCTGGGCTAACAATAGGGGCCACGCGAGCCGAAGCTCCAGCGTTCTTCTTGGCCTGACAATGGCGGGCCCTCAACGAGGGAAGCTGGGATCGCGCGAGCCGAGGCTCCAGCGCTCCAAGGTCCCCGCAGAATGTCAATCCTCGTCGTCCGGCGCTAGGCCCAAGGTCCAGTGACCGCGTTGCCTCGTTGATTAGAGGCAACAGCTGATACACGCGAGCCTAGGCTCCAGCGCATGAGGGGGCCGGTGCCAAACGGCGAGTTGAGGCCGAGGCCTCCGTCTCCAAGCCGATGAATTCGATCCCCCGCCGACCGGCGTGAGCCGAGGCTCCAACGCCCACGTTGCCTCGTTGATCGGGGCGACGGCTGTAACACGCGAGCTAGGCTCGAGCGTGTGATGAGGCCTGGCAACAAGCGGTGGTTTTTAGGGCCGGATTCGGCGTGACGGATTGCCGAAAGAGAGTAAAGGCGTGAGCCGAAGCTCCAGCGCCTGTCGATATCAGCTGTTCGGCGGCTAAGGGACGGGAATTCCCCCCCCAATGCCGCGGGCAGAAGGCCCTCCGACGACACAGATCGCTCCCGAGCCAAGTCCAAATCGCAACTCACGTCTAACAGTCCTTTGTCAAGCCAGAAATTCAGTCCGAGCCAGGGAAATCCAAATCGTGGTCAAAAAACAGTCCAGAGTCAAAGTCAACGTGAAGGAAGCCAGTCAAACAGGAGGGGAGAAAATTATCCACGTCTGTCCTCTCTGAGGACCGAGTCGGATCTGGGTCATAAGAGGGCGGACCCAGCAAAAATGACAGACTCGGTCCTCACTCTGAGTGGACGAGGACAACCCATCCTGAATGATGGCTCCTCCCACGTTGGAGAATGAAAGGTTTTGAGAAAGATCTGTATGAACTGATTTTTAAAAAAAAAAAAAAGTACACAAACATGTTTTTCCAAAAATAGAGAGAGAGAGATGACTATTAGGAAAAAGTGAATATTTAACTTTTTCATGGAAAGTTAAATGTCTTACCAATTAAACTAAAAAAGCTCAGTTTTTATGATCCTGTAATCCCTTAATTAAACAGCTAAAACAATGAAAAAGAATATAAAGAGTTCTGAAAATATATTGAGGAATTTGGAGTTTCCTTTTTAGAATTCTTCCATATACAGTATGGCAGAGACATAATCTTTACTGGTTTTATTATTTGTATCTGATTTTTAATGTGTTGCTTTCTGTCTTTACTTTGTAAAACCTGCACTTCATAGTCTAATCCTTCAGAATTTGATTGTATTTGTTTCTAAACTTTATACCTATCAACATGGATGATAATCATTATCAATTCTCATTTTCAAGGTGTTAATTTCTTCCTTTCAAGTGTCTTTATTTTCAAGGGCTGACCTACAGTATATGTTTCAGAGATGGCACAACAATGAAAGACTAAGGGCTGGAGTCCATATATTTTGCCACGGGGAGGCTGCCATCACCATCCTGGTTAGAACATGCAGAAGTACTTACTGCGTGGAGCTCCGTGATCATGCACTGATATCCCATGCTCCTGTTTTCAGCCACATCTCCACCATGGCAAATGTAGTTATGTGCTCCAGCCCTAAGAATATCAAATGCAATATGTCCATCATAACTAGGCCACACCAGGTTCAGTGATAAAGTGATATACCATATATAATCTGCTCAAATTATTAACTATACTCCTCAGTACATGATAAATTTCTATTTCCCATTTTAGTACACTCCAAACCTTCAACATTCCTCTTTGGTCTCAAGTTTCACTGTATCACTGAGCTTGTACCATGACTAATTACTATCTACTGAAATAGGTTTTTTTTTTCTATCTATGTCCACCAAAAGCTGTTTAGAAGCATACAGAGGAATCCTCCCTCCCACGTATGCATTTTTAAAAGAATATTTTCAGAATTTTAATTGTTTAATTTTGAACCTTATCAGTAAGATTTATCAAGAAGCTCTTCAGTCATCAGAGTCATTTATTTTTTACAACCATAGAAGATGATTGTTTGAACTCTTAAAAAATTACCTAGATTTGGGGTCAGACATTAGATTCAAAGTCAGTGTAGAGCAGGGGTGTCAAACTGGCGGCCTGCGAGCCGGATGCGTCATGCACAGGCCACGCCCATCCCAGCTCCGCAAAGGGGAAAAAATGTCACGAAACATCACATGACGGCAACGTGATGCCGCAAGTTTGACACCTGTGGTGTAGAGGATAGATTGATTACTGAAGGACGTTAACCATGGGAAAAACACAAGGTAAATTTTGAAAATCTCTGCCCATGCATCTACAGGGATTCCTCAACTTACAACAGTTCATTTAGTAACCGTTCAAAGTTACAACGGCACTGAAAAATGTGACTTATGACCATTTTTCAGTTACAACCTTTGCAGCATCCCCATGATCATGTGACCAAAATTCAGATGCTTGGCAACTGGTTCATATTTATGACTGTTGCTGTGTACCAAGCTTATGTGATCATCTTTTGCAACCTTCTCACAAGCAAAGTCAATGGAGAAGCCAGGTTCATTTAACCGGTTTACTAACTTAACAACTGCTGTGATTCACTTAACAACTGTGGCAAGAAAAGTCATAAAATGAGGCAAAACATGCTTAATAAATGTCTCGTTTAACAACCAAAATGTTGGGCTCCATTGTGGTTGTAAGCTGAGGACTACCTGTATTAGCCCAACCTAGACCATTCTTCCCATCATCGTGTGTCAATAAAATATAAGGTTTGCAAGGGATCTAGAAGATCATCTAATACAGAGGTTCTCAACCTTTTCTTTACCACAGACCCCCTTTAAATATATTTTGTGGCCATGGACCACCAAGACATAACTCAAGATTTAAATCATAACATTTCTTCAAGCCTTCGTGGACCTTTGTGACAACATCGTGGACCCCCAGGGGTCTGCACACCACAGGCTGAGAATCACTGATGTAATACAACCCTCTCTCCAGTCCAGGAATCTACTATTATATTATAACATTTAGTAACATAACTTGCAGAAGCATTCCTCTTCAGAAATGCAATTTTGTGCAAAGCACAAAGTTTTAATCATCATCACCATAGTAAAAGAAATGCTGAAAATGTGCACCAAAGGGTATTGCTATCAATCCTAGAGATGTAGGTAAAATATTGAATTAGCAAAGACCATCTTTTCCCTAGAGCCTACCAGGTTCCCTAGATTGGGAGTCCCCTTAATAAACAGAAGGAACCCCTCTATTTGTAACACAACTCAGTTGAAGTGTCTCTGAATATTCTGAAGTGGAAAAATGCAAACTAGTGGTTCCTGAAATTCCGTATATGTTATAATAACTATAATAGCAGATGCCAATATATTATTTGTCAGCATTAATGGTAAACCATTCTAGTTTAGCCTGTTAATCACAGAACAACACTAACTCTACCAAAATTATGACAATGACATGAATTAGCAACACAAGGTATTTGAAAGATGAGAAGAGAATCCTTTAAATCCTTGTTATTTGATTCAAATCAACTACCATGCAAAATATATGCTGCATTTTAAATGTGTTTTGTATAACTTTTACCTCAGTAGAATACTTAAATGCAATTCTGAGATATGTTACACCACAGAGGCTTTTAACCCAGCTATTTCTTCCACAATATATAAAACCAGGATTTTTATTAATTGACATCAATGATAAGTTACTTATATTACTTCTGCAATAATTTCTTATTTCTGCAATATCAAAATTGTTCACCAAATTCATTTACTAATCCCTTAATCTCTTGAAAATGTAGGGGCTTTTTTAAAAAATTTGCAATTCCACTACATTAAGTGAAAATTGATGGACAAAGATGCACACACATACCATCTCCTATTAACAACACTCTTGTAAATTTAGGGACTTTTACTTTACCATAAGCAATTAATGAATATTAAAACTTAAATTACAGGGCAGATACCAGGTGAGGCACCCCTGGAAAATAGGTGCTGGCAATGGGAATTACCAAACTGCTAACCCCGAGGCACAAGGCCAGGTGAGAGTGTGAAACTCCAGAGACCTCCAGACTTCCACCCTACCAGTTCAGTTATCTGCTACAAAAAGCTCTGCTTCTGAAACAGAGTTAAGTAGAAATGGGAATGTACAATACGGAAGATATGTCTACCACTTTGGCCATTAATATTCTTCTGAAAAACACCATTTGATACAACTCACTGTAACTGAAAAGAATTATTTTTCAAAATAAAAGTTAAACTAAGCTCAAATTATGCTTATTAGAAGATTTCTATATAAAAGGTAGAGGAGAAATAATTTGTAAGGTGGAAATTTTATACCATGCTTGTACTTCCAGTAAATTCAAATGAGCTAATGCAAATAATTTTTACACAACATTTTAAAAAACTAGAAATTGATTTGATGGTGCAGAACATAGTGGCTTCAGAATCATGACATATTATAAACATATCTCAAACTCCTTTCTTATGCACTGCTTCATAAATATTGCAAAAAGTATTATTTGAGCATTATTGATGTTGCAATTAATACAAATATTAGTAGGATTAGAAGAAAATTAAGGTAAATTTTATTCGCATCAGTTTATTCGCATGAAGACATTTGATAATCTTCTCTTGACAAAAAGGTTGCTGAGAGTTTGGTGAGCCTGTAGTTGCAGAAACCTCTGAAACTCATATGAACCATTTTCAGTTAAGGGTTTTACTCCTGATATGGAACAAAACCCATAATGATTACTCTTGTGGATAATTTGTGGTGGACAAAGATAGGTGAAGTATCTGATCTTGACTGATAGCTCGACAGATTTTAATGCTGTTGACCTCAGTACTTTGTTGGATCATATATGAGTCGTAACAGTCATGGGACCTTTTGCAGTAGTTTCTTTCTTCTTAAATATCTTCTTGCAGAGATATTCTATCTTTGATTCTGGATGGGGTTACATTTGTAATTTGGGGTTCCTCCTGAACTCACAGTTCCTGCTTAAAAAGCAGATGGCAGCTTTGGCTAAGAGGGCCTTTGCAAAGTTCCCTCTTGTGCTCCAATTATAACCATCCTCAAACCAGGAGGCTTTGCTCACTGCCCTTCATGCTTTAGTCACCTTATATTTGATTAACAGCAATATGCTACCGTGTTTCCCCGAAAATAAGCCCTCCCCGAATAAGCCGTCTCCCGAAAATAAACCCTCCTCCAAAAATAAGCCCTCCCATGAAAATAAGCCCTCCCATGAAAATAAGCCCTCCCCGAAAATATTTAACCACATGCGCAGCCGGGCCATTTCCTCTGGTTAGGGTTAGGGTTAGGGAGACAGAGCTGGAAATCAGATAAGACAGCAAGAGGAACCCCGTCTTGCTCCACACACCCCAAAATAATAAGACCTCACCAAAAATAAGGCCAAGCGCTTATTTCAGGGTTCAGAAAAATATAAGACAGGGTCCTATTTTCTGGGAAACACGGTATATATGTGCCTTAAAGATCCCACCAAAACTTCAACTGCTTCAGTGGCTTGAGCAGTCATAGGCATTACAGGTAGTCCTTGAGTTACAACCATTTGTTTAGTGACCATTCAAAATTACAATGGCACTAAAAAAAATGACTTACAAACATTTTTCACTTATAACCGTTGCAGCATCTGCAGCATCCCCATGGTAACATGATCAAAATTTGGACACTTGGTAACTGGCTCATATTTATGACAGTCGCAGTGTCCTGAGGTCATGTGATCACCTTTTCTGACCTTCTGTAACACCACTATGTTACCATTTGATACAACCTAACAACTGTAGTGATTCACTTAACAACTGGGGCAAAAAAGGTAGCAAAATGGGGCAAAACTCCTAAACAACTGTCTCATTTAACAATGGAAATTTTGGACTCAGTTGTGGTCGTAAGTTGAGGGCTACCTGTAGTTGATCTGCTCCAAGTCCTATACTGGTAGCCAGTTTGTTCTGGTGCAATTCAAGCTGCTGGCTGTTCTCTTTAAAGCCCTTCATGGTCCAGGTCCACAATATCTGTGGAATTACCTCTTCCCATTGATCCCTGCAGGTTCTTTCAGATCCGGAAGAGAATGTTCCCTCTTGGTTCCTTAGAGCAATGTTTCCCAACCTTTCTGGTTCTGCGGACCAGCGATGGTGGTGGGTTTAGGGTTAGGGTTGTGGTTAGTGGAAGAGGTGGTGGTTTCATGTCTCATGAAATAAATCAAGCTTTTTTTTAGAACAGAGAAAATTTTCACTAAAGTTGAATAGATTATTTTGCATATCAAGTTTTCAGATCCTTTAATCTAATGGATTGTTTACTGACAGAGATATTCTAAAACCAGAAAAATGAGCATGTAACGTATTTTTCACTCTACGTTCACATACACTTTATCCAAGATGTTTTCAACCGCTTATCTTTTTATAATAGTTTCAATTACTTATTTATTTAACCTTCAAGTCAGTCTCAACTCTTGGTGATTGCCTGGACAAGTTCCTGAAGTTTTCTTGGCAAGATTTCAGAAGTTATTTGCTCTTGTTTTCTTCCTAGGGCTGAAAGAGTAATTGGCCCAAGGACATCCAGCTGGGTTCATGCCTAAACCAGGATTAGAACTCATGGTCTCCCAAAGAGACTCTCTTCAAAACTATTGGTGACATTTTATTAAAAAATATGTTGATATAATTGGCAGTTTTAGCACAAAGAATGTATATAATACTCATTTAATTACAGAAGCATGCTTATAATGAGATTAGCTTAATTTTCAGTATTTCAGAACTTCAATAAAGGAACAATACAATTGGAAATCAACTAGTCTATAGATTTAATAAAGACCAAACAGTTATATGCTTATACAGTTCCAAAAATTTAGAATAATCACTAGACAAATAAACTATATTTGTGTAAAAAAAAATCTCCAGAATATGCAAAAATGTTCAATTAAAGAATTGAGTAATCAAAGATAAAATTAATTTACCATTTATGCATCATACTTGCACCAATGAAATATTATCAAAATGATCTGTTTCAAAATATCAATGTTTCAAAATCAACAAATCAGTAAAACAATTTTAGAAATAAAAAAAACATTGGTAGCACATTTAATATACAAGATTTTAAAATGCAGGATTAGGAATTTCTAAATAAATGAATATTTGTGCGAATAGTACAACTGAATTAAGACAAGAAAACTCCATTTAGTTGAGAACAGCTTCTTATAAAATAAGTACTAGTAATTTAAGATGCCAAAAGAGATCTTATAATTAAATTAATGACAGATTCAAAAGGATTTTGACCTGCTAAATTCATGAGCAGCAATCCATGAGTTAAATTTTAAAGCAGCTTAATATTACTAAATGGGGCAGTAACCTTGACTAATAGATTAAGAGAATGTAGTAGCTAGCTCTCTGCCTCATTTGCCCAGCATGCAAGAACCTCCAGAATATCAAGGCAGGGGTGGGTTCTAACTTACCTTGCTGCCGGTTCGCTTTCTCCCGCGCCGCGTGGCCGCACATGCGCAGTGCAAAAAAATATTTTTTTTAAAAAAAAAGCCAAAAACAAGATGGCGACGCATGCGCAAGTGCCGGAAACTCGGCTTCTGCGCATGCGCAGAAGAAAAAAAAATTCAAAAAAAAGATGGCGGCGCCCACGGACCAGCACCGACCGAACCGGATCTGTGATGTCATCGTGACATCACCAGCGGGTCGCTACCGGTTTGGGCAAACCAGTCCAAACCGGGAGGAACCCACCTCTGTATCAAGGGCTATATTCCAATTCTTAAATACCACTTGAAGCCCAATGTACCCTAAAAAACCAATTTTAAGAATCCCATACTTCAAACGTCTCCGTAGGTATACAGACTCCAAGGTAAAATAGGAAGCTGTACAATTTTTTTAGGGTATGGCTATATGCATATTATAAGAATAGAAGCAAAAACAGAATATTAATTATTTGAAGGAATTCTACCTAAACAACTTTTGCTTTGGATCAGCTCCATGTAGGTAATATCCGATGAATAAAAATTAGTTAGAAAGAAAAAATAATAATAGCAATAGCAATAGCACTTAGACTTATATACCGCTTCATAGTGCTTTACAGCCCTCTCTAAGCGGTTCACAGAGTCAGCATATTGCCCCCAACAATCTGGGTCCTCATTTTACCCACCTCAGAAGGATGGAAGGCTGAGTCAACCTTGAGCCGGTGAGATTTGAACCGCTGAACTGCAGCTAGCAGTCAGCTGAAGTAGCCTGCAGTGCTACACTCTAACCACTGCGCCACCTCGGGCTCATAAACATGCATAAATGGCATATTATTTTATTCAATCCATTCACTTCTACTGTATTTATAGACAGGTGACCAAATGAAGAAAGAACTTTTTGAAATGTTTGAGCCCAGGATTATAGCTCAGTATGCACAAAAAAGTCAGGATAATAAATCAATTATAAACCATGATTTGTTAGTGTGTCTGGATGCCCTTTGCTTATAATACTGTACAACTTCAAATTAATTGACCCCTGATTAAAAGTCCCCATTTAAGGGACTTTGGGTGCAACGGACCCAAACAATACCTTAAGCCATAAACAAATTGGTTTTATTCAAGGTATTTTACCTTCTAATTCTGTTAAGTTTTACCTTAATTTTATAACATATGCAGTTATTACTCATTTGCATAATTAACCAATCTGAAACAAAAGACAACTGGCCTCAATTAGTCTATTACACTGAATTTTACTGTATTAGCTTCAGATATTGCACTCCACTACCTCTGCCTATCTTGCCGCCCTGCCAGCCTATCTGTCTTGCCACTCTACACTTCACTCTCTCTGGCAGCTGTGGCAGCCCTGCCCACCTGAGTTTGCTGGCCTTGCCATCCATCCAGCAATTACCTTACAGAGAGTCAAGCCAGATGTGCCTCACCAGCAGTGGAGATAGCTGAATGCAGCAGAATTGTGGAACCCAGGGCAATGGAGTACTGGGGTTTTGTACTATAGCGCTGGAGTGGTTGGCCCCAGCATGGAGTACCATTAGGTGGCACTCCTAAGTGGTGGTGGCAAGACTGTGGCTAAAGTAGAGGCCACAGGGCAGGGCAGTCAGAAAGGGAGAAGGAAATTAATAGTTGGGGGAAATTGAAGAACCCCTGCAGTCGTAAGTGCAGACAGGATGCCAAGCACCCAAATTTTGATCGCGGTTGCAGGGGCACTCCAATGGTCATACCTCAGCAGCTGATCATAACTACCATTTGTTCAATGCCATCATAACTTTGAACAGTTGCTGAAGAAATGGTTGTAATTTGAGGACTACCTGTACAGAAAATGTCCACCATCTAATCCAGCAGGCTGTCTCAAGATGTTCAGACAGGCTATCACAATCTGAATAATCAAGTTTAGATAGACATGAGATTGAGAAGTTCCCTGAGAATGGGCTCCAACACAAGTCCGAAAGCTTGGAAAAACAAACTTCTGGTGCAGGGGTGGGCTTTGCTGCCGGTTCACTCAGGGTCACGTCGTGCGCGCGCCCGCACGTCGCACGCCCGCAGCAATAAAAAAATAGCTTCTGCACATGCACAGAAGCAAAAGTTCGCTTCTGCGCAGAAGCAAAATCCAAGATGGCGGCACCCACGGAGACACCGACAGAACCAGCTCCGTGACGTCATCACCGGTTTACTAACAGTTCTAAAGAACCGGTTAGAACCGGTAGGAATCCACCTCTGTTCTGGTCCCAGTGACTGACTCAGATTAGATCCTCTAAGGACATTCAACCTATGAATTTCTGGTTGCTTCAGTTATATGGCAACCTCTTGAGGAGCATGTACAAACTATTTGTCTTTGAAGTAAAAAAAGAATTTCACTAGGCGTAGCTTTATGTTATTAGTTCTTCAATAATAGGTTGGAAAACAGGTGTTGATGTTTCAAGAAATGTTTAATACCTGCATGTTTAACACCTGATCTTTTTAAGGAAAGAGAATAATTGAAGATCATGCACAAAACCAAGTAGATTTTCTTTTGTGCTTAGTATCAAAACAATTTACTGAATCCTTTGTAGACAACACCAAAGCACTTGGACTATACTTAGTTTGAAAACTGATTAATTCTAAATATATTGTGTAGCAATTAGCCGATTTAAACCTCTCATTCCTGAAAGCAATACTGTATTATGAAAACTGTATTTAGTCTATAGACTCTATGAATATGTCACCATACTACAACTTCTGAATAAAAACATCATACAAACGAACTGTTCAAACACCTAGAAAAGTGTTCAGAGAAGAGCAGCAACATGATAAGGGAGCTGGAGGCTAAACTGTAAGATGAACGGTTAAGGGAACTAGGTATGTTTGGCCTAAGGAAGAAAAGAATTTGGGGAGGGGGGAGGGAGGGAACATTGTAAATATCTTCCAGTACTTGAGAGGCTGTCACGGAGAAGAGGGGATTGACTTATTCTCCAAAGCATCTGAGGGCAGAACAAGAAGTAATGAGTGGAAGCTCATTAAGGAGAGATCCAAACTTGAAGTAAGGAGAAATTTCCTGATAATGAGAATAATTAATCAATGGAACAGTTTTCTTCCCAGAATTGTGGGTTCTCCATAACTGGTATTTGACCAGGATGGTATAAGGTCTCCTGCCTTGACCAGGGGTTGGACTAAAAAACCTCCAAGGTCCCTTCCAGTCCTATGATTCTATGAGTCTATGAATACAAAACACATCACATCCCAATAAAATTCTGTTAAACTGGTACATTGTCAAAAGAATCCCACAGTACATAACAATCATGCAAAATATGCTAAATAGAATTTCTATAATAAACGAATAGTTTGCTCTCAAAATGATGAGTTTAGAGCAGTTGAGAGACTTCTCAACTGCTTATTCATTTTTGTGCCTGCTAAATCAGAATGTGTAAATTTTCTAATATGGGTAAGAATAAGAGATGAACTAATAATAATAGCATGGCTAATAGTACTCTGGCATAATAATGCTAACATCTAAAAGATGTTCTAGTTATGCGAGACATTATTTTTTTTTAGCTGACAAATTCAAACAACACATTTCTCTCCCTACACAATTTATGATTTTTTTTTCTTTTTAGTGATCTTACTCTGTTGCTTTCCTGATTGCTACTGGTCATTGTTTTAGGATCTATTATGTTTTAAACTTAATTACTGGGAATGGGAATTGTGAGACTGAGTCTGTGGATTGAAGTAGCACAAAACCCCAAGTAAATAAATGAATTCCCATGGATAACAATCATGTGTACGGCAGAGTCATACTGTTGAAATTCCCGATTGTTGCAGCACTTTTTCAAACAGCTGCAACCAGAGGAATTGCTGCCAGCCTTAAAGAAATTGTCTGGTTTGTAAGTTTTTATCCATATCTACAAATGGAACAATGAAGAATCTCTCATACACCCAATCTTAGAACTTCAAACACACAATGTATAAATTCTAAGCTAGGCAGACTGCTATTGTCTGCAATCCAAAGGCTCCAAAGCAGAACCCAGACTACCTGTACATTCTCTTTTTTATACCAAAAATGTTCATCTTGCATCCATAAGGAAACCCCCTGAATGAAGATTTCTTCATAAAGAACAACATGATTATCTCTCATGAAAAAGCAACAGCCTAATTGGTTGGCACAGAAAGGAAGCAGCTATGGTGTTGAAGACCTGATTTAAGACTAGTCAGTCGAGAAATAAATGCACATACAAACACATTCCCAAGTCATACTTCCAAAGTCTCTAATTAATTCTATTTCTTCATGCAACAGAATGCCAATGTAAAACCTCCCTGAAGCCTTCTCTACCAATTATTCTACAGGTAGTCCTTGACGTACAACCACAATTGAGCCTCAAAGATTTGTTGCTAAGTGAGACAGTTGTTAAGAGAATTTTTCCCCATTTTACGACCTTTCTTGCCACCGTTATTAAGTGCATCACTGCAGTTGTTAAGTTAGTAACACGGTTGTTAATTTAATCTAACTTCCCCATGGACTTTGCCCATCAGAAGGTCGCAAAAGGTGATCGCATGACCCTGGGACACTGCAACTGTCATATGAACCAGATGCCAAGCATCCAAATTTTGATCAAGTGATCAAGGGGATGCTGCAACGTTGTAACTTGGAACAATCACTAAATTAACTGTTGTAAATTGAGGACTACCTGTACTGAGTTAATGAAATATAGTGGCGAGGAGCATCAAATTTCACTTTAACATCACTGAAATTTGCATTCCTATGTAGCAAATTCAACTGTGTAATAAAGGTCATTTAACTTTTTATATGTCACAATGGCTACCACATTTTGTACAGTTTTTTCCTGGAATCAGAGTACACATTTAACAACATTTTGGGTCCGATTTGTGAGGATCACAAAGGTCCTTGAAACACTTGTTTTCCCAGATCTTATGAAACTGTAAGAATAAGAACTACTGCAATGCATTCTACATAGAGTACCCTTGAAGAGTATGCAGAAGTTTCGGCTAGTGTGAAATTGGCCACGCAAGCAGTTTTGGATACCTCAAGGGCTCCACATGTGACACCTTTGCTGCACAAGCTGCATTGGGTGCCAGTTTGCTCTCAGGTCCAATTCAAGGTCTTGGTTCTCATTTTTAAAGCCCTTTAATGGCACAGGACCAGATTACCTGAAGAATCATCTTATTCCAATTACATAACCCATCCCACCAGTCATGCAGGAAGCATATGTTATGGACCCTGTCGGTTAAAAAAATTCATGGATGATGGAGTCTAGGACGACAGCCTTCTCTGCCATTACCCTTGCCCTATGGAACATCCTGTCCTCAGAGATGAGGTTGGGCCCCACCCTTCCAGAAGAGTATGAAGATCTGGCTCTGCCAACTTGCATGAGACTGAAGAGTGGCATGCAACCCTGGGGGTGGTTGTTGGCTTGAGGGCACTCACTCCACCTTATAATTTGTTCATTAACTCTGTTTTTAATTTTGTTTCTTTTATATGGCTTATGACTTTTATCTGTAAACCGCCTAGAGTCACTTAGACAGTGATATGGGCAGTGTATAAATTTGATAAATAATTTGTTCTGATTAAAATACCCAAGAACAGTTTAACTTATGGCAATGATGGAGTTAGATCATGTTTGTAAAGTTACATGTGCAAATGTATATATACAGATACACATACACAGAGAAATGTGTCTATAATATTTTGTAATTTTATTGTTAGGTCTGCTCGTACAAAACAAACCTATAACTACTACATTTCTGATATGAGCTTGAGTATTCTTGCTTAGATTATACCGATGCTCTCAAACACATAATCACCACTGATAAATGAAGTACTTCAGATGGCTGTTACTTATGTACTAATATACAAAAAATATTTTGAACACTTACAGAAATATGCAGAAAGATCAGACCCAATTAATTCATTTTGCTGACAGAAAAAATGTTAATTAGTGCAAAGAGAAGTGAGAAATCTTCAAATCTTCAGTCTTCAATATTCTCCCAAATATAATTCAGTGAGAGGGAATATTCAGGGATTGCATAGATAGTCATGTAAAGAAAGAAGACAGCATAATCTTCTATTCACATTTTGGATCCTACCAATATAATTTTCTATATCTAAGGCAAAGACTCTGTCAACCTTTTCCATTTTGGAAAATTCATCACATGTGGATTTCAGCTCCTAGAAATTGGTGTCCAACATCTAAAAAATGCATAGCTATGGTATATGTCTTTAACACCATTATACATTTTAATAAAAACTCACTACAGTATTAAGATTTCAAGAAAACTTTTCCTACAAAATGAAGAAGTTAATACAGTATTCAAACTCAAGAAGGAAACTCAACCTGAACCAGAAATATATCAGAATAAAAATAATTGTATTATGTAAGCAAAGCATTAAGGAGGCCAATATTCACATTTTTTATCCTATTAGATTTTTCTTCCTGGGTATAAAACAAATAAAACAAATTTAAATTACTGTCCTTTGGCTTAAAATTACAAGGGCATACCCCCTGGAATAAATAAAAATAGCACTATGAAAGATGCCAAAGAAGAGTCTTTCAGCTAAACAGCAACTGCTTAGTCTGCAACATTAACTGGCTTTCTTTTTATAATTCTTTGGCTACAATACCAAACTACAGCTAACCCAGCAAATTTTTAAAAGGTTGAGAAAGAACACTCAATCGCTCTCTTGCATTCAATTGTCCCTTTAGTTTTTCCTTTAGCTTACAGCTCATTTCTAAAGTTATTTGATTCTGTTATCTGCTGCTTGTCTGATGAAACATATTTGTTGAACATTGCTTTCAACAAATCTTTTCAAATACAGGTCAGCACTTTATAAGTTGTGATTCTTAAAAGTAAATTTTATTTTATTTAAACACCTTTATATGGCCATCCAACTCAAACATAGCGACTCCAAACTTGTTGGGGTGGCAATACAGGAACAATTGTAATAGCCACTTGATCTGCTCCATGTCAGCCTGGGGTCTCCAGATCCACTGACAGAATATATAAGTTACTAGTTTGACTTTTGGTTTGCGTTTTATGTGCTATGGATGTCTGAAATAGAATCTGAATTTTATTTCCGGGCCTCCGGGCCCCCATTTATGGCAGCAAAGTTCTTTCTTCTTTTCTGTCCATAAATATCCATTGCCCTATTAATATTTTATTGCCAAATTCAATGGAGAGGGGGAGATTTTTCAAATAAAATAATCCATGCAAAGACGTTACAATAGAATTAGAATAATTTATGATATTTGGGACTGTTGCTAAGATTGGATAAAACAGATATACATTTTATTGCAAGCAAAAAAATCCTGGGGGAAGGGCTTTGATTTATTCTGTGCTTACTTAAGGAGGAAACCTTACGAAAAAAACCTAGGATACCAACTCTAAACTTTATTTAAAAACCAAGTGCAAACCTGTGTTTCATAAATATAAGACACACATCTAGAGTACTATATATTTTTTGGTTTAGTACTTAAGGCATCAAACTAGAAACCAAGAGAGTATGAATTCTACTCCTGCTTTAGACAAGAGACAGCTGGGTGACCTTAGGCCAGTCACTTTCTCTCTGTCCTAGGAAAGAGGCAATGGCAAGCCACTTCTGAAAAAACTTGTCAAAACAACTGCAGGGACTTGTCCAGACAATCTCCAAGAATTGGACACAATTGAAAAAAAGGAAAAAAAACTTTTCCAATCCATATTAAACAAACATTAATATAATGATATAATTCTTCCTCTATTAAATTACTGTGTCCTTAGATTTTTATCTATTCTATAGCTAGCAAAAATGTTTCCTTGATCCATGTATTCTATATAACTAACAATAATAAAAATTATAACTGAAGTGAAACATTAAAAACCCCTTGGCTCTAAAATCCTGTAACAAATTTAATTACTGTTAACACCACACCCATCCAGCAAGTCAGCAAACCAACCTCAATCAGTTCACAATCTAAAAATATACTAGAGGTCCCAAACGTTCTTAAATGATATTATGTACAGTAAATGGAACACATTGCTAATTGATAGTTTTATGAGTATTTGCCAGTACTCAAGCAATTTTGGTTACACCACAGCTGTACTGGAACACCAGGTTGGAACATAAACAGTCACTCACACATCATAAACATCACTCTGTCTCAGGTGGCACTGAAAAGTCTAATACATAGATGTAACAGCCATCATACACCTAAGTGTGTGTACAGATGATACATCTGATTTAATCTGCAAAAAATGTTAATACTTAACATTTCTACTAAGATGCTGCAGCGGTCATAAGTCACTTTTTTCAGGACTGTTGTAACATTGAACGGTCACTAAATGAGTGGTTGGAAGTCAAGGACTACCTGTATAAAACCATGTATGACTAAAAGTTGATAGCTTTGTTCAACATTGCCCAGAGAAGCAATTAGATATGTTTCTATTATGGCAAAATTTGCAATATATTCCATGAATTAATTTGACAACAATTGCACTCTTCACTGGTATTACTGCCAAGAAAAAATACAGTAGCAAAATAAAACAAATCTAGAATACATAACTGTTAAGGAAAGCTTGTCTTATGAATAACTGCATCAGCTGCACTCATTGTTGCATTTAACAGCAACATATGTGCTAGATACCAAAACCTCCAGCTTTTCAAATAAAAACTTACTAAAATTTTTCAAAAGAACTTAAAATTAGAATGATGCCTGAAAGTTTTTTATTACAATTAAATTGCCACACAAGCACCCATGTTACAAGTAGCCTGAAGAGAGGTAAAACCAATGTGTCTATGTTCTTAATTAGTTTTTTTTTCAAGTTAAGTATACCTCACTAAGTTTTAATATCATTTGTTCCATTTTGAGTTAGCCTTGTACATGAATTCAGGCATTAAGCTACAATTAATGATCTTACTTTGGATTCCTGCAACGTAGTTTAACAAACCACTTAAGGAAATCATGGTTTAGAACAATGTGTCAATCCACCTAGTGAAAAACACAGCTTTCATGAGTTAAAATACAATTTCATAAAGTATGTACTGCCAGACAGATGGTTCATAGAGCTTCACATGAAAAGACACCAAGCAGTTTATTCTCTTTTTCTCTTCCAAAACCTTTGACTGGAAGCACTGTTATTTAAGCTATCCATACTGTTTTTCATGTTACAATGGTAAGCACATCTACTTGAAAGTAAATCTCATGCAAATCAGAACTTTTAATTTAGTTTAGTTCAATCTTGATAAGTCTGAGCCATTAGTGGAAAACAATATTCTTACTTACACAAGACTATTCAAGACAAACCTATTTATATTACCATCGCTGGGGCTTGGTTTGTATTACTTAACTTTCTTTGATCTTTTATAAATCAGGGGCACTTAACGACCAAGAAAATCTGAGTAGGCTATAAACAAAGGCAAATAAGGCAAGTCTCTCAGGATCCACAAAGAATGATCACAGCCATAAAAAATTAAGAATAAATTCTCTCCAGAAGTTTAACTTCGACACAGCCAAACGCGTGTTCACAAGTCCCCATCAGCCTTATAACCAAGAAACTAAAGAGCAGCTCCTCATTTTCCTCTCTATTCAATCTACTTGCGGCAAACCGCAATTGCCTCTTTTTTGTTTTTGTTTTCCCAACCTAGCAAAAGCCTTTCCCGTCTTCGTCTCTTCTGCAAGTTTAATTCGAAAGCCTCTCTTCTCCCGGGGAGATCCTGCTGCGCTCGCCTGTCTCGCTCAACGCCCGCCGAGCCGACGCTTCGGATGCTCCGCACACAACTCCGCAAAGAAAGCCAGGGAGCGCCAACCTGCTGTCCGATGACAGCTGGCTGGAGGCGGAGGCGGCGGCGGCACCAACAGCGGCAGCAGCGCTAGCATCTATTCCTGCCCTTGTCAATAAACGGAGGTCCCCGGTCGCACCGATTCCCGCCAGCAAACATATGGGACTCGAGTTCCCCGCAGGACAGCCTGGTGGCTCCGGCTCCCCCCCCCCGCTCCACCCGAAGAGAAGAAAATGAGGAAGGAGCTCGAAAGAAAATGCCCAAAATGGCAAAAGCAAACGGGGAACAAACCAGACTCCTCCACTGGGGCGCCTTCCTTCGCAGAGAAGCTGCAGAGCAGGCATCCCGTGCAAGAGGGCGAAGAAAGCCCGAGAGCGGCAGAAGCAACAGCAGCAGCGGGGATAAAGCCCACCGCTCAGACCGAAGCGACCCCGATGCATCCGCCTTTTCTCTCGGCGCTCCTCGGGAGCGTCCGAGGCAGAAACTCAGAAACGCAAACGCGGCGGCCGGGAAAGGAGGGAGTGCTCCTCCTCCCGCAGCCTGTCCGAGCCCCGCTACTGTGCACCGTACACACGTACCCCTTTCCTCTGGAGCCAGCAGCCCAGCGTCTCCTTACTCCACCCGATCCAGTCCCGGCCTCCGACCGCGAAACTCGCCCCCCCCCCGTCGGCCCCGCACGAGGAACTGGCGCCGTACCTGCCCGCTTCTCGGCTGCTGCCGCTTTCCCCACCGCGAGGGCTTTTCCCTCACTCGAAGCCTCCCGCTCCTCTCGTCATCTAAAATGGCGGCCAGGGTAACAGCCAGACATTTATTGCAAACGCATCGAAGCTCTCGGCGCTCGATTTCTCCGGTCCAGAGCGCCGAGATTTCAACGTCTCGAGCGGCTTTCTGCCCCGCCCCCTGGGGCTGTCCGCCTGTCTCGGCCGCCATTTGCGACTCCTGCCCGGGTCTGGGAGGGGGAGCAAGCGGAGGGGGTGTGGCCAGAAATTCCCCCCCCCCGCGAGGCAGGTGAATAGTCCTGGTTAGGAGAGTGGCAATTTTGTTTAGACTGATTAAGTTTCCCAGATGTGCCTCGTTTTCCTGTAGGTCTTCTTACCTATCTAATCAAAGGAACATCAAGAGAGGCGCTTATAGCCCTCCGTTGCCCTGGCATTTCCAGCCGATACGCCAAGGAATGTCTTATTGCTCGTCCCTACGTTGGGCTCTACATTTCTGAAACCGGAGAGTTACTACGACTAAGACTGGAAGCAATTGATTTATCGAGGGCGGCGACTCCTTCGCGTGGTGTGCTGAATTAATCCAGATGCTGGAGGGGGGTTTCAAAATTCACTGAACCGCAAACTAAAATACTGACTAGGTTTGTCCTACTCGCTAAGTAAGCTCGCTTCAGCTTAGTCTGTATTGGGCAAACCCAACCTGTCACATAGAATGAGGTAGACAATTTTAATCAGCAAAATTCAAGCAATTTTGGTCATTTTCTAAGCTGTGCTCATAAATCGTAGAGAACAGTAAAGTCCTTCGGCTTGTTATGTAAACGAAGCCCTGATTTGATTTAGCATGTGTAAGCCCGCTAAATTGTGGCTTATTCAATACATTTTAAACCATAGTATAGTGTGATGGTTGAATCCTAGCATTTTGTAATGATTTCCAGAGTGAGGACAGTACTTAGTACTTACTACAGTACTTAGTTACGACCGGGGCAAGATTAGTAGGCAGAGAATCGAGCTCTTCACTTCAGAAGTTCCCAAATCAGCCCAACCGACATTTTTAAAAGAATAGAGCAGCGGTCCTGAAAAAATAATGCAGAGGGCAATTACAACTTAGCCTGCAGCATATCCAAATTTTAAAAAGAACAAAAGGGGTCTGTTGCTGTTTAGAGTGGGAAAGAAAAGGAGGGAGAAGTGTGATGGGAAAGCATATCCAAAGGGAATGGAAAGTAGAAGAAATCAGAGGGTGGGAATTGTGATCCAATCAATGTCTATTTATCCTTAATAGCACCATTGGGAGCACAAAAGAAAAGTATTTCAACACTTCAAAAACTAAGGATCCTTCTACACTACATTTTTCTATCTGTTTCCTTCTAAGGCAGATTTGAAACACATTTGTCTTCAGTGCTGCTGCTGCTGCTACTGCTCTTCTAGCACAGAAAATATGTGGTGAACACCAGAAGTCGATAATTATGCTCCTTCCACCTGACCAAAAAGTGCAAAAAACGTCAGTGTCCCATGTGCCACACATTTCTGTGGGTCCTGGAGAGAGGGGGGGGGAGAGATCTATATATACATACCTGTACTTCTCCCCCCCCCCCCATGGTTTTGCTGTGATGGAAAAAATCTAAGCTGCCTTGCATTTGCTTTGCTGCATACAAAAGTACTAAAATGTAATGATTTTATACTGGCAGTTTTGCAGTTGGTGGCTTCTCAATACTTAGTATGGTATAGTGCTATGCTGCTATAATAGCTAGAGTGTGGAAATAAGTCCTAAGCAAGGCACACAAGTACCAGAAGTTCTATTTCAAAATGCAGTCAAGGGTTAACTGGACTGTTTTGGCATGTGCAATTCCTTGCAAGAGTGAAATTGACACACATTCTTCCCCCTTCTCTTTGGCAGGAGACCAGTCAATATGCAAAATGCTAGACTGCTTGCATTTTTTCCAATGCCTCCTTTGAAAAGAAAGATTGCTTGAGCCAAGAGAATGGACCTCCCGCAATCTCCAGTGTTGTGTAGAGAAACTTTCCCCAGAGTTTAAAATAATGTGGCTCAGTGCCAGAAAAAACTGAATCGCTGTCAAAGAGCTAACCTCATCTGATTGGACAGATCTAGTTTTGAACTGAGGCAAAATCCTTGTGTAGAATTAAACGTTTTAACACAACGCCTTGAAGATTATTTTGTTTTCTGGTCTGTACTCATTTCATCAATTACACTATTTTTTTACCCTCATATAAAACCTGTACTATAAATACCATACATATTTGCATGATAGGACAAACCACTCTGGTTGTTTAATGGGGACATACAGTCTGCTTTCCTAATCCTCTCCTGTACAGCTTCATTTTCCCTAACTATTGTCAATGACATTCTTTGGCTAAGCATGTTGTCTCAACTTGGTTCATTTTTGCTTAAAACTATTCAGAATTTGAAATGATAAGTTATCGTGTTTTCCGATTCCTATTTGTGATAACCTGAGAACCAGTTTGGTGTAATGGTTTAAGGCATCAGGCTAGAAAGCAAGAGACAATGAGTGTCAAGTCCTGCCTTAGCCATGAAAGCCAGCTGGATAACTTTGGGCCGGTCAGCCTCTTTGAATATTTTTTAACTTAAAGCAAAGATTTGGAATTCAAAGTACCTATTTTGTTTCCGTCTCCCAATCTATTTTGTTTAGTTTTGTAAATGCTGAGTTCATACATTATACTAAGCAATAATATAATTTCTTAGCTATCCATCCACCTATTGTGAATTAAAAACATAGTTTATTGTGTAGTAGGTTATGCTGCCCCAGCTCTTTGATTTGTATCATGGCTTGGCATATGTAAATCAGCTAATCATTGATAAGGCATTTGTACATATATTAAAAACCTTTAAAAGGAAAATTATTTCACTGAATTCACTGGAATGCACATTTAAGTACAAAACATGTACAGGATCAAGCTGTACTTCAATTAAAACATATACTGGCATATAGTTTGTCTAAGGCGGGGTATCTATGATATTGTTTCAGAATTGTATTTCTATAGTAGCCATTTACAAATTATTGAGCAGGACTGCAGTACTTTATTAATATTATGCTTTCATTCATGTTCACATACCTCTAGTGCCTTCATAAGAAATTGTTTTTATAAAGACACTCCATTCTAAATCATTAAAAATCTGAAACAATTGTGGCAAACAATGCTTAGCAAAGATCATGTGAATTCAATTTTTTATTTCAGCTTTTGCTTGATGAAGGCTTCCCAAATTTTGTAACATTTCCCATGGATCTGGGCCAGCTTCCAAGGCAGTTCAAGCCTGCTGCCACATCATTTCATCTCTCCTTCTGGCTTCCAGCCATCCATGTTTTTCATCTGCAATTCTCTTAGGCCTTCAGTCCACGGTATTGACTTTGCTATTTAAATATGAGGTTTGCCTGCTTCAGTCTAGTTCAATCATGATGGTTTTACTTTATGAATGCCTGTCTAGAATAAGTTGTATGCTCAGCTTTATCCATTAACATACATAATACACTTCCTGAGGGATTCAGTGGAATTATACCAGATATATGTTGGTAAAATGTTTAACCTTTAGAATATTTTGCTTGTTAAAAATATTCACCACTGCCCGGCAAAAGTTTGCATAACAGATTCTTCCAGGAAGGCTGGACCATTTTAATCCTATTAACTGATTGCCTGTGATGCGTTATCCTGTTTTTCCATGTTCTGAAAAATATATGACACATAGTTTACCACCCACTGGGATATATAAAACTTTTTATTTGGTGTCTTATTGATCGGCATCTTTGAGCATTTATTTTTCTTCATGTCAATAGTGTGTATATGCTAAATTCATGTCCATTATTTATATGTACTAACCAATGAAGAAACTTGATGTTTTATTTATCCATTTCCACAAAATACATATTATGTATTTGACATGCAAAATTGTGACACTAAGAAACAAGCTTCCATATGAACACCTGTACTGCCTGTGGGAATCCCACAGGGAATCCCAGTTTGTTGTCCAACTCTTCCAACTTAAAGAAGTATGTGTTTGTGTGCTGGATGAATCATCCAAATTGCCTAGCTTTGTTTTGTCACAATTCTATTCAGGGAGGCTGATGTAATTTTCTTCCTGAAGGCTCATTAGGAAAGTACCTGAATAATTCTCTGGTTAATGTGTTTGTGTGTCTGTGGAGAGAAAGAGAGTATAGAACATGTGTGTAGATCTAGCATTTTACTTAAACTGGATGTTGAAATGCTATTCCATGTTGAAATGCTATTGCCGTAATTAAGGGCAATATTCAGAATTTAAGCTTTTCCCCACATACTTATGAAGAATGTTCACAGAAGAAACACACACAGGTATGTTCCCAGAAAAGTATCCAGGCAGAAAATATTGTTTGTTCTGAATGAGGTAAGAAAAAGCCTAACTTTATTTCTTATGAAGATTGCCCTCATGAGGATTGAATTTGGAATATGAGCAGATAGTGCTTGGAATCATGGTTATGTCTAGATTGTTGAGAATCTAGAACTGGGGCCCCCAACCCCATGGGTCACAGTCCACTACTGGGCCGTCAGGTGTTAAGAACCGGGCGCCTGAAGCGGTGGGCAAGCATGTGTGCATGTATCCCCACTGAGCAGCGGATGCTCCATTTGTTTGAGCGGCAGGCGGTGTGCCCGCCACTTACGCAAATGGGGCTGCGCATGCATCGCTTGCCCGCTGCTCATGCAGAACCATGGCCTCTCCCCCCCACACTGATCTAAGAGCTGGTCCGCTGGTCTCGGAAAAGTTCAGGGAATTCTGGTCTAGAACATGATTAGATTGGGAATTCTGGGATTTGTCTACACAACATATGGCTGCCAACTTTGAGAAATACTGGTCTAGAACTTCCTCATAATATCTGGCAATCAATGTTACACTTTGCTGTTACAGTAGGCTAGAATCTGAGTTTTCTTCAAATTACCTTCTGAATCGCCGCCCTATGTGTTGGGTTGTGATTAGGTAAAATCTCATCATTTCTCCCTTTAGAAAAAGTTGGAAAAAAATATCTTCAGAGAAATAATGACAAAAGTAAATGCTGTAAACAAAAGCAGATGAAGACCGTAGCATAGGATAGCACTATGATGATATAACCATGCACCTTATTCAAAAGCTTTTCTGAGGAGGCTTAACTGTGACAACACACTTAACATTCGAAGTTTCTCTTCGAATGGAGAGAAAGGAGCCGAAGTGGCGCAGTGGTTAGAGTGCAGCACTGCAGGCTACTTCAGCTGACTGCTAGCTGCAGTTGGTGGTTCAAATCTCACCGGCTCAAGGTTGACTCAGCCTTCCATCCTTCCGAGGTGGGTAAAATGAGGACCCAGATTGTTGGGGGCAATATGCTAACTCTGTAAACCGCTTAGAGAGGGCTGTAAAGCACTATGAAGCGGTATATAAGTCTAAGTGCTATTGCTATTGCTAAGTTGAGCAATAGGAAAGCTTCCCTGAAAGAAGATCAGCTATAATAATGCCGAGACAAACAGCAAGATGTGGCAGCTCCATGAATAAGAAACTAAATCTGTATGAGACAGATGTATAAAAGATTATAAATACTACACTTGTCCTGGTTTCAGATGTTCAAGGAGCTGAAATGTAACCTTTGTGCAACAGAAAATTTTCCTGCATAAAAATCAGGTAACCTCCAGGAGCTGTAGACACTCTTCAGTGTTTCCCTGTGGTAAAAACTGTACAGTACATTTCAAAAGAAAAGTTGACTGATAAGCAACATGGCAAGGGAAGCTGAACAATTGTGGTATACACAGAGGCTGTGCTTTGTCCCAATGTATACAGAAGTGACGTGATTCGCCTGAGGCACTTCATGTTACCTTGAAGCTCGCCAACAGTGAGATTAGCCAGGAAAAACGTCTGGCATGCTTCACTTTTAGCAGGGAGCAAATGAGGGGAGCAATTTTAAAAACAGTGCTTCGCACAACCCTTTATCACAATGAAGCAATCTTTGAAGGTTTGCACAGGCCTGTTGAATAAACATTAGATTATAAATAGGATAATCTCAGTGGTGGCAAATTGATTGGGCATTCTATTAGCAAATTAACAAAGATACTTGTAGAAATTGCCAGGTTGGAAGAAATCCTTGAGATCATTCAGTCCAATTCCTCTTGAAGCTTCAAATGTTATTAAAATACAAACATTGACGTAAGTGCTCTTGAAAAGACAGTCAAGAAAGCCCACTTTTCAGAGAAGGCAGGGAGAAAATCTATCCAGGTGCAAGTTCATCTGTTTAAACACTTAGTGATATCAGCTAAAAAGTAGCATAAATTCTCCAAAACATGGTCTGGTGTTTTGTTCTATAGCACCCAAAAGCAGGTAATAGATTCACAACAACCCATTACTATGTTTGTTGTTTCATAGTAGCTGTGCATTAATTCTGACTGGGAATATATATTTTTAATTGATTGTGATTTTCCAAAGATGGTGGATTTTAAATTTTAAAATAATTTATGTAGACTAAATTGCAAAACAACCAGGAGCCATGATGGCTTGATTCCAAGCATGACAACATTTTAGCTGACATACAATGTAATGCATCTGACCTTGTTGCCTTACTAAGGATAAACAAAGCAGCTGCTATATTAAGCCACTGATTGAAGTACCTGATCTTATAATCTTACCCACTGGTCCCCCCTTGTAGAAATGCAAATTACTTTATTTATTGCTCTGAGACAGCTACTGTGTCTGCACATGCAAGGAGGAGGAGATCTTGTGACCACACACATGGCATTATTGTTAAACCCATTGCTTGTTGCACAAAGTTTAGGACTTACTCTGTTAGTAAAACTCAAAATACACGCCATCTTGAATCTCTTTCATCCAAAGTTGTAACCGACTACCCCAAAATTAAGGCCCAGCATCTGAGTTGAAAGGCACTTTTGAGGTGGTCCATTTCTAATTCAAACACCATGGTGAATCTTGTCTTGCATATGGCATGCAGGGGTTAAAAACCTGATCATGCAAATATAGGTTGTATGAACATGGCCTTATTGTGGGTTGTTTGGTTGAGTCTTTGAGTTTTTGAACCCAGCATCTCTTGATTTTTTTTTTTAGTTAATGCAAACTCAATCAATTTTTAAATGACTTGGATTAACCTCAATCAATTGTGATTTATTGATAAACTATAATTTTTTTAAAAAAAAATTAATGTTCAGTGTGCCGGGCAAACCCAAATTGAAATTGCTTGTATGGGACTTTATTACTGGAAAAGGATAATGACTTCTGCTTCTTGAGGGACCATCTTTTCTTGTTTCCTATTCATGCATCACTGCCATATATCCCCTCTTACCCATTTTGCTTCACAGTTTTTCTCAATTACTACCACCTGTTTCCTGCTTTGCCCTCAGCTTGAGCCCAGATTTCCACTGTACCCTACTTCCTCTTGTCTGTAGTTCACTGCTGAAACTGTGGTCTATGCCTGTTCACCCCAGAACCAATTGTTCAAACATCAAACATGGCTTGGCTTTCTTTGTGATCCACTTAGTTAATGTTTGGTTCTCCAATCCTGATTCTGACATGCTGAAACTGATGTCTGGCTTAAAAGTACATGTCATATTTCATTCCTAATCTGGTATAGAATTAACTAAACTAGTCCTCATAGGTCAGCTCCTGCACTAAGAAGACTGGGATAGCACATGTTTGGTTGTATTGACTATGTTTATGCAAAATGGTAAACATTTTGCCTTTGCAATTCCAGGTAACGATTAGCTTTTGACCTAAAACATCAAACATAAAATCTGCCTGCCCTTTAAACTATGAAGTTACATTCTGTGAACTCTTGTTCCTGTTTCCACCTGTCTGTCATTTCCCGAATTTTGTAGCATGGTTAGGCCTGCTCTCCAGCCTGTGAACATTACAATTCCTATTCACAAAGAAAACTGCTTGTCACAACTGCAGAGTTTGAGTGACAAAACACTTCTGTTGTAGACTGTTCAGATCAGTAATGTTGCAAGAAGCAGAAAAATGCAGTGAATTTGCATTTATAAAAAAGGTTCGCATGTTATATTACTTTTGTTTTCTATGCCATCAAGTCAATGTTGACTCCTGGCGATTGCCTGAATAAGTCTCAGCAAGATTTCTTGGCAAGATTTCAGAAGGATTTGCCCTTATCTTCTTCCTAGGGCTGAGAGGGTGTCATTGGCCCAATGTCACTCAGCTAGCTTTGCGCCAAAGGCAAGACTAAAACTCATGTCCACCCTGTTTCTAGCATGGTGCCTTAACCATCACACCATACTGGGTCTCTAGTTTAATTATAATTTATTTATTTTAAAAAATAAACCACTATGCAAAGCCAACACAGAACAAATCACACTACCGCTCATGTAAACCCAGACACTGCAATGATTATTAAAACATAAATTCTCTACCTTTTTCTTTGAAGACACTTTGTAGTGTAATCAATGAAACAAGAGACAGCTTGGCTAGAAATCCATTAAACCAAAATGATGTCATAAAGAATCAGTCCACACAAAACCATTGAGGGAAGATGTGGGACCCAATATAACAGAAGCCGAGTTCAGGCAATCTCACAGAACTTGTGAAGAGACCACCTGCTCTTCCAATTCTCTAATGATATCATTGGATGCAGCATGATGGTCTCTCTCTGTTTCCAGCACAACTGGAAATCACCAATATCAAAGTTTTAGCTCTCCTGGAAGCTTCTCCACTGCCTACATCTTTTCTGTATCAAGAAATGAACCCTATTTAGTGATACCTCTAATGAGAGAGGAAAGGAGGTGGTCACTACTCCTCATGTACTTAGTTATACAAACAAATATATTGCCTGAATACGATGACCAGAATAATGGCATCAGTACCAGATGATTGCCTGATTGTATTACAAAGCCACTCTCCACAGTCTAAATCTTAGCACTGTTACCTATTTCTGTGACTCTTGATTTCTAGAATAATTTTTTATCCCGGTACGCTAGCAGATTGGAATGTAGTCTAGCAGTGATGTAACCACCCTCATATAAATAATATGAGATAGTCTTACATTATATTCTCTTATGGGTGTTTCTGGTTTTTATGATCTAGTGCACCAGAGGGAAATCCCTTAATCATGAAGAAATCGTGTCTTTTTTTCAGAGATCTTTTGTCCTGATAATGTTCTCAAACAACACATAAATATGAGTGGCCATTCTGTATAAAAATACAAAACCATTCCCCCACCTCATCTGGTGTCTTACTTGAGATTGAGATATTCTTCTAAAACAAATTTCCCCTAAGCACAGTTGCTCATATAATAAAGGATAATTATATGAGCAACTGTGCTTAGGGGAAAGGGGGGCAGGACTGATAAGATCAGCCTGAGTAATTGATCAGTGTTCAAATGGGGACAGAAAGATATTATAGCACCACCATTTTCCTATATTAAAGGTGTACATGACAAGTAGGATAGAGAGGGTGTTTCTGTTTCTCATACCTGGTGACAACATTTTCAACATGGCATCTCTCTACCCACACCCAGTGAAAGAACTTTTCCATGTATACATTTATGGTAAAATGGTCATCCATAAATGAAGACATACATATTATTTGCAATGGTGCATCCATCACTAAACATACTTTCACTTTATAAGAACAACTTCTGTTACAATTATACTTTAAATTTTCAGTCAATATATCCATTCACTCATTGTTAGCTTGACAGTTGCTTCTAAAGATGAATTTTAAATTAAAGACTAAAGATAAATTTTAATCACCTGTCCTATAGCAAATAATATATTTTAATAATTTTATAGAAAAACCAGTTAAAAGTTAACTAACATTTTGTATAGTTCAACAGTTTGAAACACTTAATTGCTTAACCGTCTGGAGGGTGTCAGTTGAATTACACTAGAAAATAGAACAGAACAGAATAGAATAGAACAGAATAGAATAACAGAGTTGGAAGGGACCTTGTAGGCCATCTAGTCCAACCCTCTGCTCAAGCAGGAGACCCTATACCAGTGATGGTTAACCTTTTCGGCACCAAGTACCGAAACTGGAGCACGCGCACACGGAACCCGGAAGAGAGCAGCTGTCCGGCGTGTATGCGCACGACGGAACCCGGAAGAGCAGCTGGCGACCGCGCGCGTGCCCACAGAGAGGGCTCTGCGTGTCACCTCTGGCACATGTGCCATAGGTTCACCATCATGGCCCTATACCATTTCTGACAGATGTCTGTCCAGTCTCTTCTTGAAAGCTTCCAGTGATGAAGCACCCACAACTTCTGAAATAAACAACTGAAATAAAGAACAGAACTTAGAAAATAAAGTATGGCAAGCGAAGCCAGCAAAAGAAATATCAAGTTCAACAAGGAGCTGAACTGACCAGAAATTGTGAGGATTGAAGATGGACACATCTGAATTTTCAGTGTTCTCCAGGATTTTAGTAGCTGGAGGTAAAATCTCTAGAGTGGAGTTTATACAGTTTTTATGGGTGAAGTTTATTTGGACTGAGGTAATTAAGAACCAACAGAGAGAGGAAGGGGAAGACTGGAGAGAAGGCTCTAGGTGTGGGAAAAGTATTTGCCTTCACTTCTGTTCTATTTCACAGCATACCTTATGTTTATGGCAGGGAGTAAAATATTAGTTATGTCATTTTTATGAAGATGGGCATTCAGAAAAACCTGGAGTTACAAATATCAACTTGTATTATTCTATCAAGTAGATTCTTCTGAAGTAAGCATTTTTAATTTGTTCCAAAATACCCTTCCCTTGCGTTTAATTAAGCTGCACAATAAAGACCGATTAAGGACAGCAAAAATTGCTATAGTAACATTTTTTTCCTATAATCAAAAGTTGAAGATAAGGACCAAATCATTTATCTGCTTTGTGAAGATAATATTGTAGCTACAAATTATCCATATCTTTTTAATCTTGCTTTTTATTTAGAATATTGGTTACGTAAACCATGACGCAAAACATTCAGAAGTTGTTTAAAACAAAGTCAGATTATACTACTGCTGTGAAATGGCATGGAACAATAAATAAGAAGAGCCAATAAGCCACTAATAACTGCAGATTAGTAATCTTGGTGTTTGTTAGCTGACTAAATATTATTGTAATGAGCAGGGTAAATCTTCAGAATTCTGTTAGCTGAACAGGATTTGAGTAAGAGCAGAGAGAGGAAATCTGATACAGAACAAGTAATCGATAGCTGATATTTGCTGCAAATGCCACAGTAATCATAAACAGATTACATTCTAATCCTCACCCCAACCTAATACCCCTTGTCTGCAATAAGTCTATTATAATCAAGAACGTGATCATGGACAAGAAGGACCTGGGCATGTCAGCACTACCTGGCTTGAGAGAGTGGGGTTCTCTCTCCAGAATGTATCTGGCTGGCTTTTGGGTGGTTCATCAACCTCAACAGAAAAGGAGGGGCATCAGTCATGTATGGAGAGCCTATGTAAGATACAAGAAGCAATGTACCAGTGGGTCCAGGTATGAGATTCTGTTTGTAATGTTTGTGGAACAGCTGCAACTGTTGTACTATCCTCCCAGCTACAGGGCTGCTACCTTTCTTGAACTGTTTTACCTTACTGCAGAGTTCATCCAAAGAAGTAGTTCTAGGTAATGTCATCCTCTCTTTTTTGGTGTTGGAGGTAGCATGGGATTTCATGGCTACCAAGACAACTGTGAGTATCTCAGGTCATTGCTGGCCTGGCCTACATTGAAGACCAAGTTGGTAAGGGTGGTAAAACATCATTATTTCTCTGTCCTTATTGCATTTGTGGAATACTGTGTAATAATACTGTTTAAGAATGACCTGGATCCTTGTGGAGAAGGATGAACCATTTAGGTGGGCATTTTTGTAGGAAAAAAAATCACTCATATTCACTCCGAGTTGGAAACTGGATGGTTAGAGTCTGGGGGAGTCTCAGAAATGGACACAGTTCTTTGTGATACAACACTATTACCTGTCAACCTGCCTCTTCTAGGTGATTAAAAGTATTGGGAGGGGATAGGGAGTTTAGTCTGATAAATAAGCAACATCTAATTGTGAAAGGGAAAAGTGCCGGCTTGAAAAAGGTACTGATTTGCTCCTCCTCAAGAGGCCTACCCTGGACCCATTGAATCAGAAGAACTATCTCCAATATTCCTTTTGGTGGAAGTTGATGTAGAAGCTGGTGGGGCAGCAGTTACTTCCTGAAAATCCTGGGAGAAATAGATAATCTAGACCAGGGGTGTCAAACTTGATTTCACTGAGGGCCGCATCAAGGTTGTGTTTGACCTTGGGGGGCCGGGGGGGCGTGGCAGTTCGACATCACTCGTGTTGGGGGTGCCTGTGGTGGCCCGAGTGCTCTGTCAGTGAAAATGGGCTCCTGAGCTCCGTTTTTGGCTACGACGTCCTCCTGTAACTCTCTGCCAGTGAAAACGGAGCTTGCGAGGCCCTCCCGAGCTCCGTTTTCACTGGCAGAGGCACCGTGAGCTGGTCCTTCACTGTTTCCAGGGCGGCCCCGCAGACCAGATCTAAGCACCCCGTGGGCTGGATCCGGCCCCCAGGCCTTGAGTTTGATACTCCTGATCTAGACCCCAGAAGGCTATATTGAAGTACAATTATAGAAAATAAATGCATTGTTCACCTTGATAGATGTCCTATGGCAGCATTTGGATGCTAGGAACACAGCCATTTTTGTCTGGCTAAGTCTCTCAGTGGCTTCCAATACTGTGGATTCTGGATCTTTGTGAGTCACCTGAGAGTTTAGGTTTTGCACTTGTGTCAGAAGTACCGAAATACTTCCGGGTTGAAAGGATTAGCTGGTGACATCACCATTGCCCTGGGGACGCCCAGTTGGGGGCTACTTTCATGTTCCCAACAGGAGCTGGAATGAAGGATGAGAGTTCAATCCCTCCCCACGGCAGCTCTAGGGTCTCAAACGTGGGCTTGTTAAGCTCCTGCCCAGAGTTCCAACCTACCTAAAGCCAACATTTTCGTACCACCGTGCTCCCGTGAGTTTAGGTTTAGAGACATCAATGTTTAGTAGTTTCTCTTCTTCCTAAGTGGAGCAATTTCAATTAGAGGTTGGTTAGAGAAAAGATTGAGCCCTCAGGATCTCCAATATGGGATGCCCCAGAGTTCAATCCTTTCCTGCATTTTATTAAATAATATGCTGATGATACCTTATGTCTTGACTCTGAACCAAATTGGGTGAGATAGTAGAGGTCCTAACTGCTGTTTTCATGTTTTGAGGGACTGGATGGGGAGAAACTCAGACTCAACCCAAGAAAGACAAGTGGCAATTCAGGTGTCTCCTGACTCCACAACTGTTCCATTTCTGACTCATAACAAGGTTGCACTAATCATGAAAAGCAATCTAAAGTTGTTCTTTTTCCCCCGGCACTCATGGTTTCTGCTAGAAGAGCAGTTGGGAGGCTGTAGCTAGGAAGACCTTTGTCCACTTTCAGCTGCTCTTCCAGTTGTGACCTTTTTTGGAATGGGATGTGGAGCACTGTCACTGTCACTTATGCCCATGTTAGTCAATGGACTACTGCAATTCATACTGCATAGGGCTCCCCTTGAAAACCATGCAGAAGATTGAGTTGATATAGAATATGTGTGTCTACCAGCTAAAAGATCAGTCCCTGTACCGTTATACTAATATTGAGGGAACTGAATTATTTACCAGTCTGTTTGCAAGTATAATTCAAGGTGCTGATTATCATATGCAATGCCTTATACAGCTTACATCTTTGAGGCTGCCTCTTCTGGATATAATCTGCCTATTTCATGAAAGCAGAACCCACCTATTCAATGTTATTTCCCACTGAGACCTTTGATGGGAGAGGGCCACAGAAGCTACAATTCTCTATAGGCACCCACCTCCTTGGAACAGCTTGCTCCCAGAACCAAGAATGGCCTGTTCTCTCATAAATTTCCAGAAGACCATTGAAACCTTCTTGTTCAGAAAGTGTTCAAAATCAAGGTACATTGTCTATTGTCTGAGTCAGTTATGCCATCAGCTAGTTTATTTTTGTATTTTTTGTCTTCTATTTTATTGTGTTATTGTATTAAGATTGTTTATAATATCACTAAATGTCTCTTTACATATCTCTACACAGTTTAGAATCAATTATAATTGAAATAGTAGATAAGATTAATAAATCAGTTTACAGAATTCTTTTCAGTGTTACATTGGATGGAAAATTTGGGAGTGCCATCTCAATATGTCTGGAGGGCAGTAGATAGAGAAAGCTCTCAGGACAGAATTAGCTAATACAATGCCTATATACCTGTTTTATGGGCATTCATGTATTATTTAGAATGAGGAACCAGTCTAATTCTAGACTGCAGCATTCAATCTGCAAGGAGACAGACACCCTTTCAAATTTTTCCTTCTATTAATTAAGGTTTTACACATATTCAACATGGGAGAAAAATTACAATTTTCATTGCCATGTGTTCGTTTTACTGCATGTAAAATACATGGTTAATGTTTTTTGTAAAAAAATAGGCCCACATTTGTAGTATGAAACAGTATACTTTAAAACATCTTTCAGCTCAGACCAGGCAAAAATGGCAGTGAACAGAAAATGAATTTGTCGGGTCCAGTATGACTTATTGAGTGTTGTTCCCAGGAAACACAAGCCAAGCAGGGGTGGGTTCTGGATCCTTTTGCTGCCGATTTGCTCAGGGTCATGCCATGTGCGCGTGCATGCTTTGCGCACGCACGCGCGCCCCCCGCAGTAATCAAAAAATAGCTTCTGCGCATGCACAGAAGCAAAAATTAGCTTCTGCGCATGTGCAGAAGCAAAATCCAAGATGGCGGCACCCACGGAGACACCGACAGAACTGGCTCCGTGACGTCATCGCCGAGTTACTAACAGTTTTAAAGAACCGGATAGAACCGGTAAGAACCCACCTCTGAAGCCAATCCTTAAATTTTACATTAGCCTTGACTAATGTATTAGTTGCCTGGAAACAGATCAGTTCATGCACATTGGGAAAGCACCTGGTTGTTGAAGGATGCGATATTTAGTTCTTTGTCTTCTCACCCGTAATTTTAGTGAATTCCTCATGTTCCTTGCCAAGTCTCTAGTAAAAGTAGAACTTTATAGAGCAACTAATTGTAACCATTTCCTCAGATAATGGTTCATCTGGCAGCAGAATCAAAACCACTATCAAGTGCTAAATATTTTGGACCCAAACATTGAAATGGGCGGATCTCCATGTAAGGTCTTAAAAATATTTTGAAGTGTTAATATTCATGATAAAACAGCAAAACCAAGTTCAAATATACAGTGAATGTAAAATAGTTCTGCCATTATGGCCTCTCCTGCATACAAGCAGCGTGAGAAACCTGAAACAAGCAAGAGTAACCCACTTCTATCTAAAGCCATCATTTTATTGTTTGGATTGGTTTAGCATATGATGTAAATCAGCCTTTATGATCTAGAAAAGAGGGATATTGTTCTGAGAATAAAATAGAAGCTCCAAATGCAACTGTGAGTTCCTAAATAAGAGCCCAGAATTAATCAAAACAATAAATAAACATAATACTTTCCCCCTGTTTGTTTGAGTGGGATGAGAACAAGTGACCATAGAAACAAACATTATTCAAGCAGCCAATGAAGAAAGTAATCTGATGCATTCTGGTGGGGGAAAAAAGGAGGGGAACATTATTTCTCCAGCCCCCAGAACCGCTCATAGATGGAAACTTCCAGGTGTAGAGAAAGATTCTATCCCAATTTTATGGATCCAAAACTTATCCAAATTCAGCAATATCCACCTTTATCAGAACTTTAACATGTATTTATCTTGAAGAATAAAACTGTTGCCGTTTTATCATTTATTAAAGTTAATGCACATAAATGAACATATATTGAGCCATTGCATTCTGTGAGTTTTACAATATTGTAGTTCATTTGGGTTTAGTTTGATTCTTCCCTCCTCCTCCCGCTTCCACCCCCTGTCATTTTTACTGACTGCTCTCAATTCCCTGAAGTGGTTCGCTCTTCCAGTAAAAACCACATAGATTCTGGTTCTACACAACTGTTAAATATAGAACCTCTAAGCTAAAGTAGAAGGAGAAAAGAGAGGGCTCTCCGCATTCTGATCCTTCTACAATTTATTTTGAGAACAAGAAAAAGAAGTAATACATTTCACAAGTATAAGGCTGCTTCAGGGGGCAATTTTCAACATCCATAGAAATCAGGTATCTTAAAGCACAGGTGAACAACTGTGACTGACTGTGGTCCCTAAACCTTTGGGGGGGGGAGGATGACCCAAGAAGCCCTAAGTATTTAAAGTACACTTTCCCATAATTTTAAAAATAAAATTGAAGAGGTATGTAAGATTGGCTTAGCATGCTTAAAAACATTAAAGACAACTACTGCAAGAAACACTAAAAACTCTTTTGTCCTGCCTTGAAGACAGCAGTCTTGTGTATACTTGTTAATGGGAAAAAATTATTTATTTAATTTATTTAATTTATATGCTGCCCATTTCACCTAGTAAATAGAGTGTGTTTATTTGAAAGAGATAAACCCAAATATCACAATTTCCGTTCCATCTGGCACTAGGGAAAATCAAGACCCAAGATGAGGCTCTTCTCAAGAGAAGATGGTATTTCAAAGTAGTTACCAGTTCTGTACAGCATGGTCAATCCTAGTGACAGAAAATCTACCAAGATCTTAAGCATATAAGGCAGACCAGATCATCATACGTTCTCTACACAGGTTAATAGTTCCACTTAATCTTCTGTCCACAATGAGGGAGTCAGCCAGCCTGACCAACTTTAATTCCAAATCCAAAATATATCCTGTTCTTGAATAGGGTATTATCCTGGGACAGACCTACAGATGTCAGGTTATCATGAATTACTAAGCTCATCCATTGGAAGAGAAATCTAAATAAAGGATTGACTCCCTAAAACAAGTTTGAAGGCAATATTACAAGTGATTCCTTGTAATATTCCATCAGCTAAGACAACAGAACAATTAATCTTCGGGGTTTTATTATGTAACAGTGTATTACCTAGAAATATATGCAGTGGATATAGGTGCAAGTGGATAAAGGCTTAAGATGATCCTCCATTTTGAAGGTAAATTATTCAAGAAAAATAAACCCTCGTCTTTTTTTTTTTTTTTTGGATAAGTATCAGAGGTGGGTTCCTGCCGGTTCGGACTGGCTCTATAGAACCGGTAGCGGGAATTTCCCCCTGCTCACCGAACCGGCAGTGATGGCCAGCTGGACACGCCCCCGAACCGGCTCTCTCGGCACCATAGGCGCCGCCATCTTGTTTTTTGCTTCTGCACATATGCAGAAGCTTGGTTTTTAGCACTGCGTGTGCGCGTACCCACGTGGCGCGTGAGGAAGCGAACCGGCAGTGAGGTAAGTCAGAACCCACCCCTGATAAGTATGTATCATTGATTGCTGAAATCTTTTGGATAAGTATATACCATTGATTGCTCCGCCTCAGCAAAGACTAATCATTTAATGTACTGTTGTATCTACGGTATAACTGTTGTTTATACCAATACTCAAAGCAATTTAGAACAAGCCATATTGTTCTGAAAATGTAGCATTCATTGGTCAGGCATAAAGTGTTCATAAAGGGAATGAGAGGGCCCAGGATTGCACAGCAGGTTGTGAAGATGTTAACACACAATCATCACACAATTTGTGACTATTAGCACCTCTGAATTGTTCTAACTTTGAGTTGTTTCAGAGATAGTTTAGTCTCATTATAACATATAACTTTTCAAAACTAGTGGTCTATCACATGCTATGATAACAAAATAAATTTGTAATATTTTTTTTAAAAAGATTTTTGCAGATTTTTTTTTAAAAATCACCTAAGTCCCTGTCTGAGTGATCCAGGGATTTTCCATTGAGGCAGTCCACTCAATTCCACAAATTAAAAGAGCACATGTGTTAATGTCGGCAGAGCTTATGATAGTCTCTCCCAGTTTAAATTTATAAAAATGATTTCTAGAGTATGGAGAAAATGTATCCTCCTGAATCATCAAACAAACAAAAACAGAGTTATTTAGCATTGGATACCGTGTTGTAATTTCAGTCTTGTGTAAATTACCTCTACATAACAGGAATCCCTATAATACAGCAATGTGTTTAAATTTATAAAAGACAGAGTTCACCCTCTCTCCCACCAGTGAGACAACAGACCAACCACAATTCCGGTATTGCGTAAGAAAGAAAAAAAACAGCACTCCTCTGGTTTTCAAACAAGCTAATCCAGAGCCAGAAAAAGACAAGTCAGTTTACAGAACCAATTGATGCCATCCGGATCAGGCAGGTCTAAACCTGAGTTGAATGGAAACCTTCCTAAGAGACTGATAGGCACTGAGTAAGTATCTCTGCATTCTCTCTTCAGTCATCAATCCCCTGAATTCCCCTCTTTCTCCAACCCCCTTCCTCCCAAATATGAGAATTACTGGTCTCTGAAGAAACTTTTTTGTGTGATGACTCAGATGGATTGTGCTTACAAAGGTATTGTAAAATGGAAATGGCAAAGGAGGAGAGATGTATGCATAACATCTGACACTTTTCTGGGATATTCACATACCCACATATATTATATGACACGGAGAAACAACACAGTCTAGTTAGGATGTATACATGTACATGGCCAGAAAAACGAATCTTGCGAGTTTACCAGATGGATGGCATAGGGAACAAAGCTGTTACAGAATCTGGTAGTCCTGCTAGAAATACTTTGAAACCTCCTCCCAGAGGGCAGCAACAGAAACAGAGAGCAACAGAAACAGACTGTAAAGTGGGTGTGTAGGGTCTCTGACAATGCTTCGAGCTCTAAGCACATAGCACTTATAAGCAGTATCCTGAATAACGGGAAGCAAGCTTCCTATCTCTATCATAAAACCTGTCCCCTTATTTATCTAGCTGGGAGGACCTGGCAGGTTGAGATATGTAAGGGGTGGGGAGACTATTCTCAAAACAGGAGAAAATGATGGAAAACCAGGTGTATCTGCAAGTACAACCGTGCAATCATAGGAAATGTTGGAATAAACCTTGTATCCAGCTTTGTGGTGGCTGTGTGCAACTAAGAAACTTAGTGGAAACTAGACATGATCTCCAACAGTAATTGAGAGGAGGAGGCTGCTTTTTGATAGTGCAATCAGCAGAGCACTTATAGGAGGACCTAGCACTTGAACTGTTCTTTAAGGAATGGCCTGCGGCTTCTGAAGGAATGGGGAAGTTTTGAGGATGAGTGAGGGCCTGGAATTCTTCCTGAAACCATCGTCTGCAAACTGTCCTTAAATACCACACTTCGCTTCCTACTATGTTACAGAGCCCCAGACTACGACATCACACATGCGAACAAATTAACCTCACTGCTAACGTGGGCAGCCTCCTGCCTATACCCCCTTATCTTTCTTGGTGACCTCAATCTACCTTTTATTAACTGGACCCTAAATGAATGCATGACTGAACCCATCCATGATGCAACCCTATACAACGATGTTACCAATCTGGGACTAGATCAACTAGTAACTAACAACACTAGACTCAACAACTGCCTTGATCTCATCTTCTGCAACAGCCTAAGCTCAATTTATGGACTACAAATAAAAGAACCCTTTTCCAACAGTGACCACAGCATGATTGACTTTAGCCGCAATCTACTCCATTGCAAAAATCACCTTAATAATGGGATACCCAATTACAACTTTAAAAAAGCCAACTATGAACTCATAGACACCGACCTCTCATCTCTAGACTGGCAAACCCTATTCTCTGGCTGTAACACTGCCGATGACCATTATAGCATCTTCTTGCTCGAAGTCAAAAGAACTATCAGACTACACGTACCACTAATAACCACCATAACCAAGAAAAACAAACTGCCCATAACAATAAAGGAGCCTCAAACCAAAAAAAAAATCCCTCTGGCGGAAAAACAAAGCTGGCTATGTAGCAAACTTCAAAAACTGCTACAAAAATATATGCCACCAAATAAATGCTCCAACTACCACAGCAAACAAGAGGAAAAGCTTCTGCGCACAAAATCCAACCGCGCCTTCTACAATTTCATAAACAACAAACTCAAGGACTCGAGACCCCTCCCACCACTAAAAGGACCCAACAACAAAGAATGCAATGATGAAACAGTCAAAGCTAACCTCTTCAACACATTCTTCGGCTCAGTCTTTGTAAACAGCAACGGCTCATTCCCAAAATTCCCTAGTCGTACCACAAATAATCACAACGATGTAACACAAATAGATATCACAGAAGATAACATTGAAAAAGCACTATGTAGCCTAAAACCATCTCTGTCAATGGGACCTGATGGATTATGTGCATACTTCCTAAAAAAGCTCTCCACAGCTATGGCTGAACCACTAAGCATAATCTTTGAAAAATCCTTCAGGACAAGCTCCCAACCTAACCTATGGTCACTAGCCACGGTCATCCCCATCTTCAAAAAGGGAGATCCCAGCCTAGTTGAAAATTACAGACCAATCTCTTTATGCTGCGTCACCTGCAAAGTCATGGAATCAATCATAAACCAATCCATTACCCTCCACCTAGAAACAAACAACCTACTCTCCAAAAAACAATTTGGTTTCAGTAAAAAATTATCCTGTAATCTGCAACTACTACACTGCAAAAACATATGGACTACACAACTCGGCCAGGGTAAAGCAATAGACACACTTTACATAGACCTTTGTAAAGCCTTTGA
>QLTV01002118.1:1309277-1335748 GCA_003457575.1 Thermophis baileyi | reverse complement strand
CTATACGCACTTTTGTTGGCAGGGTGATGTTTCTGCTTTTTAGTATGCTGTCTAGATTTGTCATAGCTTTCCTCCCCAGGAGCAAGCGTCTTTTAATTTCTTGGCTGCAGTCCCCATCTGCGGTGATCTTGGAGCCCAGGAAAATAAAATCTGTCACTACCTCCATTTCTTCCCCATCTATTTGCCAGGAATTGAGAGGGCCGTATGCCATGATCTTAGTTTCCTTAATGTTGAGTTTCAAGCCAACTTTTGCACTCTCCTTCTTCACCCACATCAAGAGGCTCTTTAGTTCCTCTTCACTTTCTGCCATTAGAGTGGTATCATCTGCATATCTGAGGTTGTTGATATTTCTCCCGGCAATCTTAATTCCAACTTATGCTGAGGATAATGTCATTCATTCCTGTCCTCCCCAAACAGAAGGTAGGTAACCCATCTTCGTGTTAAGGCAAAGAGGAAATGCAGATTAGTCCTGTTATTTTTTTGTAAACAAAGTGATGTGGTTTGTGTTCCTTGCATACAGTTGTGTGTTGTCCTCTAATTTTGATTTCAGTTGTCATCATGTCCAATCCCACCATTCTTTTAATATGTAGATGACTCAAATCTGTGGTTCTGTGACCCACCATTGCACAGATCAGATCACTGTACAACTTTGTTTTACAAGATAAATGTTTTCATGAATTCACAGTGTTTTGGCTTGTCTCTTATTTTGCAAAAGCTTTTGTTATGCTTATACAAAATTAATGGGACAGGCTTTTGTGCATGTGTAAAGTATGCTTTATAAAGGTCTTATGACCCATTATCTTATACAATATTCATTATCTTATAAAATCCCTGCAAATAACAAGAATTACTTGCTTTTGCTGTAAAAGTTATACAGATATGGGGACCATATGCATGCTGGTGTTGTTCGGTTTTCTATTCTGAACCATTTTTAGCAATTACTATCCTAAGAACATGAGCTAGGTGCTCTACAGGACTATGCACAATCCTGGCAAAAGGGGCAATTTGACTGAGAAATGTTTTTTAAAGGTCTTTGGAATAGAGAATTGAATCTGTCCATATCTCAAGAAATCCTCTTCTCTGTCTCCCTGCCTCCGCCCTCCAAACAAGGGGTACGTGAACAAGATGACAGATCTTCTTCTGTAGCTCTCCACACTTTGGCAAGCTTTAGAACTCTTTATCCCCAGAGATCTGCAAAGCTACTTACTTACGGTTTTTAGGAGGCAACTTGATTTCACCAAGCTTTCAACTCTAGCTAAGTTTTACTGACGTCCAACTTGGGGGAGGAGTGATTTATTAATGATCTCTTGTTTCTGTTGGTTTAATAATTATGATTTATTTTATTGTTGCATTTATACTTTTAATTTGTTGTAACCACCACCGCCACTTGGAGTCTTTTGGTTTGTGTGAGCTATAAAAAGTGGAAAATAAAAATACAATCTTTCTTTTTGAGGAAGACAGCGGCTTTGAAAATAGCCTGGGTAGAGTGGAGAAGTAGTGAGTGGGGGTAGAAACCTTGTCCTCCATTAACTTCTTTTTTCACTGAAGTTCCATGTGGGAAGAAAAGTATGTGAACCTCAAAATCAGTGGTGAAATCCAAATTTTTTTACTACCAGTTCTGTGGGCGTGGCTTGGTGGGCGTGGTGTGACTTGGTGGGCGTGGTGTGGCTTGGGCGTGGTGTGGCGTGGTGGGCATGGCTTGGTGGGCATGGCAGGGGAAGGATACTGCAAAATCCCCATTCCCTCCCCACTCCTGGGGGAAGGATATTGCAAAATATCCATTCCCACCCCACTCGGGGGCCAGCCAGAGGTGGTATTTGCCGGTTCTCCGAACTACTCAAAATTTCCGCTACTGGTTCTCTGAACTACTCAAAATTTCCGCTACCAGTTCTCCAGAACCTGTCAGAACCTGCTGGATTTCACCCCTGCTCAAAACTCATGGTAGCAAAAGATGACTTTGCTTCTGGAGCTATGAACAGAATGACTTGCTACTGAAAAGCAGCCAATGAGTAACAGCGTAAAACACCATTGCTGAAGAAAACTCTTACATGATCTCTCATTCATATCAAAAGCAGCAGGTTTTAGAAGTTAGAAATAATATGCGGAGATAGTTCATTCGTTCCGAGATCTTCATAAATCAGGAGGTGAGATCTTCAGGAAATGGTACTATTACAGTATAAGCATGTTATTCAGTTGACGGGATCCAATTCACTTCGTAAAGGTTTTGAACAATGCAGCCTTAACCTGATGTGTTCTGGCAGCAGGCTACAAGGGCCATCCTCTCTAACATGGCAATCATGATTGGCTGGATTCATACAGTATGTGTTTTCATTAACTGTGGAGGGGTGTTTTTTTTTAATAGCTTATATTTTGCTAAGGAATAATGAAGTTTGTTTGGCTGTGCTTTAGTGTCTTGTCTGAACACAGAAATTATAGTATTTAAATCAGCATGGAGCTGGGAACATGCAGAAACTAGAGTTGAATGTGGGTTGCCAATTATGAAACTGTCATTGTTCCTTTAATAGCACATGATCCAGAGACATTAGCAGACGATAGATAATGTTTATCACCCTGCTATAAGATGTTTATCTCGCCTTCTGATTTACGCAGATTGGATTGCCTATTGTTAAAGGTGAAAGAATTGGCTGTAGCCTTCTATTGTATTGCTGATTAGTCACCATCCCTACATTGTGGAAATTTTCTTTGCGAGAAAAGGAGAGGAATGGAAATCCTTGCTATTACCACTGACATTTATAAATTACTTTTTGGGAAAAGTAATCTTGTGGCATCACTTTCAGTTTTAAAATTATATACTAATTACATATACTAATTACATCATCCACTCATATAACTGAAAGCAAATATACATGTTTCAGGATAAGGTGGCAGGATCCAGTCTGAGTTGATCATCTGGACCAGAGGTTTAGTCTTCTGAGCTTTCGGACCCGTGCTGGAGCCCATTCCCAGGGAACTTCTCTCTCACCAGATTCTCCAACATTCTGGTGAGAGAGAAATTCCCCGAGGATCGGTTCCAACACGAGTCTGAAAACTCGGAAGACTAAATCTCTGGTTCCAGTGACTGATGTAGATTGGATCCTGCAACTCATAGAGTTCTTTAAAATGGTGGACAATTATTTTGTTTAAACTTTTTGAACCAAGTGGCAAACCTCTTGGCCCTTTTTAACCCTTTTATCTAAAAAACTATTATTTCCCTCTTCCTTGACTCCCGTACTGAACTATACATTTAGTTCAGCTAGCAAAACACTTTTATGGGTTTTCTTTTCTTTATTTCTGTCAGGTTGCATTCTTTGGCACGATGGGACTTCTTTTTTTTTAATGTTGCAAATCACACGTATACATACTACATTTAAAAATAATTGAGGCAGTGTTTATTACCCATGTCTGGAAAAATCTGGAACATGATAACCTTTAATTATAATATTCTTGCTAGGCTGCTGTACTAATTAAGTACAAAGTAGATTGTCTGTGTAGAAGAGATAGCGTTCAGTTCCATTCCCAGCCAGACAGCCTGGCATGTACCGAAAGTTTGAAAAGAAAACCACAGGCACATTCCACAAAACCTGTACTGTAGTGGTTGCAAAGCATGACCATTACAAGTAATCCCCCACCACCTTTGAAGCAGAGATCATTTCTCAGGTGAACAGCTGTTTCTCAATGCAACCTCGCATTTCACGCTGACTCAAGCAAAAAATGTTAGCCTGCCTTTTGCCTGAATGCAGCAGTAACCTAATCCTACGGCTCCCTGTTTGGAACTAAAAATGGCTCCTGTTGTTTCCAAACCGAGGCACTGCAGGCAACTCCTGTACAGTTTTCAGCGCCCCTCCTCTTTCTTCTCCTGGAATTTGGAAAGTGTCCCAAGACCCAGAATGCAGTTCAGCGGGTTTCAGGACAACTTATCATAATGACCTGATCCAATTATGTTGCATTTCTTTCCCTTTTGAACTCCTAAACTAACCTGTATTTTTTCCTCTCACATGCCCAGAGCTAAATTAAGTGTCTGATACACCCAAAGAATTCCTAATTTACCACTGCTGACTAGATTGGGAGTTGACAACACCTAAAATGACTGCCAGAAGGCCATCACTAGGCCTTGTTGCATTCAAGTAAAGCCAATCTTATCAGGTAAGAAGAACGCATGTATGTCTGCTCCTTGTAATGGGTCTGTAAACCAATATTTCTTTAACTGGTGAAGTTTTGGAGCATCAGAAAGAAGGAAACTTATTCCTTTAAGCCAGTGGTTCCCAACCTTTTTTTGGCCATGCCCCACCTAAGCATCTCTAAAATCCTGATGCCCCCCCCCCGTGACATATAATTCTGATGCCCCCCCCCCCGTGGCCTATAATTCTTACTATTCAAAAAAGAACTCCTACTCACGTGGAGGAAGCCCAAAAGGCCATTTACTTGGTTTAAACAAGGTTCCAATTGCCCCCATTAAAATCAAATTGCCCCCCTGTGGGGCATGGGCCCCACGTTGTGAACCACTGCTTTAAGCATTTAATTTCAGAGGTTTAAAAGATACTTTATGGATTTTAATGCAAGAAAGAAAACTTAAGGAACCACGTAGTATGGTCTTCCTTTCACTGGGTGAACTTATTGGACTGAACTCCCATCCTCCAACCCAAAGTTGAGCAATGTAAGCACTTTCCAGATATTGAACTTGCATCTTATTTAGAACTAATGATGAGGAATGATAGATTATGGTCCAAACTTCTGGAAGACCACATGTTGCACATCTCTCTAAGCAGCCTTCATTTGTGTTTCACTAAAGGCATTGGTGAACAATTTCAAAGACTTTAATCTGGGTAGTATCTTGGTTGAAGAGCTGGGGAACACTGGAATTGTAGTATGACACTTCTGGGAGGAGCTGATGTGCATTGTTAGCAGTACTCCAGATGAGATATTCCTACAATTTGCATGATTAATGCCACAATTTATCAGAGCTTGCTGCTTGGATACTCTTGCTGGTACTTCCTTTTAATGATTTGCTTAGTGCGTTATCCAAACTGCACTTATTGGAACTACCAAATAATTTTTTTTTACTATTCAGCTAGAATGTTGGTTTAGCATCTCAAATGCAGTCACAGCTTGTAGGCTTTGCTTACAAACAAAGCAAACCCTGTTATAACCTTCAGTCTGTTTCTCACACCTTAATTTGGAGTTTGCTTGGAATTTTTGCAGCCAGATTTTGGAATGCAGAATTTGGAATGAAGTGCATATTCTTCAGTGCGTTATTTCTGCAAATGATTGTAATTCTCACCTTGCAATGCTGCCAGAATGTCTTTGGAAAGTAACCTCAGATCCAGGAGTTTAAATAAGATGACTACAGTAAAACTGATACTGATCTGATTTTCCCACCTCCCGACCTTGCCAATCACCAAAGGGTAAAATCTGATTACTGATCTTACTGATTTAGATCAGTAAGATCTAAAAGGGTGATGTCATCCAGCATTCCAAGGACTTTGGAACACTGCAGACATGAGCTTACCAGCTTTGTTTTCTGAAAGGGCCGTTCCTTCATAGATGAATAATATAATAGCAAAAATTGGCAGGTACTCCACTAGCACAACATCTGCATGTCAGGAAAAATATTGCATGCTGAATGTCCTTGTGCTTGGTGGCTGTTAAAATTGTCAAGACCGTAGCAGGAATAATTTAACCACCTATGCTGAGAAAAATTATTAGCCTTCAGATGTGGATTCCTGGCTTCACTGAAGCCCACCATTATTTGATTATTGATAAAAATGAGCAATTTAGGCAGCTCATACAGTGTCTAGAAAATAAGGAAAATGGTTCCTGAAGCACCTCAAAGTTTACTATGTGAGTTTCTGAACACACTGAATTTTTCCCTCTGCTCACCTATTTCACTAGGCACAATGTGCTCCTACCAAGAATATATTTTCTGTTTAAAGCATTCATAAACAGCGTAAAACAATGACTCATTATCTGACTCAAATGTTAGTTTACATATGGTTACTCAGAAGCCTGTAGCAATAACTTACTTGCATCAGTTTGACTAAGTTACCAGGTGGTAGCAAGAATTCCTGAATGACAACATAATTGTAATGAGGTGTGTTGTATAGATCCAGATAATTGTAATTAATTTAATAAACCATCAAGAAGAACTCAAGGCATAACAGGTTGTGTGAAAAAACGGCCACTATATGTGAAAAGTTTTCAGTGCTTGAAATGTGTGCTGTAAACAATGGAATGCAAGTAACCATAGTGATACCACAGAGACAAATATTAGCTTGCTGGAAGCATTCATAAAGAAAACATGCAAGAAGCAAGTGGGATTTGAACTCCACTCTTGGTCTATCCATCCTAAAAGTATGTCTCCTGTCTAGGTTGCAACAATCCAAGTGGCTTATATAGATGGCAGTAAAGGAATAGGAAAACCTGAATACTACCATCTAGTGGCCATCCACATTTTTGCAACCCAATTATAGAAACCTGCCTAGATACATAACGAGGCTATAAATGCATTCAAGGGGAACATTGTCCTGGGATTCAGAATTCCCATGCTTAAACTAATGAGATCACTGGTGAAAATGGTTTAGGTCGAAGATTAGTGTTTCCCAAGGTCCTACCAACTGCCATCAAACAAAAGAAGTAAATTTTTCTGTAAGAGTTAAAGAGAATTAACTCAACGCATCATGCATTAATTGCTGTGTCTCTGCACAGCTTGCTCAGTCTATCACTCAGGACTTGTCCTATCCCTGTGGCAATACATATACATAATGTATGTGTATATTACACACAAACGTATCTATGGATATAGAGTGTGTGTGTGTGTACATATACATAATGTATGTGTATATTACACACACACGTATGTATGGATATAGAGTGTGTGTGTGTGTGTGTGTGTGTGTGTGCATTTACATAGTATGTGGATGGAAATAATTGTTTTTGTGTGGTGTGATCAAAAATGTGATTCAGTTGAAAAAAGTAAATGTCAGAAATATAAAAATATAATATAAAATATAAAAGTAAATATTAGAGAAATATTTGTTCATCCACAGAATATACCCCAAATATCGAATCCAATTCTGGGTTTTGCATTTTAGGAAGAATATTGACAAATTGTATCAAGTCCAGGGATGTCATGTCCCAAGGAGACAACCAAGTTGATAAAAAGCCTGTAAAGAAAAATGTAGGACAAACGGATATAGGTGAGAATCTCAAAAAACCGAATGTCTCTTTAGTGCCATCAAGTGATCATCTGGTTTTTTCCAACCTAGATACAATAGCTAAACTTTAGGACTGGAGACACAAGAGTATCCCAGACAGCTGCCTTTGAATATCTATGGGTTGTCAGGTAAGATAGCCAGATTTGGTCAGGATTGTTCCAGAAGATAATACAAGGTCTAACAAGGAAGTAGACTTTACTTGGACACTAGGAAAAAAGCCCTAACTGTTCAACAATGGGACAGATTGCCTTGGAGTAAGTTGGAGTCTCCTTTGCTGGAGTTGTTTAAGCAGAAGCTCAATGACCATCTCCTAGTAATGCCATAGTAGTGAATTCCAGGACAAGATCTTGTTGGATTGGGTTGCGACACAAAGTCCAGCAGTCTGTTTCACACTGTGTAAACAGGTGCTTTCAAGAAGCTCAAAGCACGGACAGGAAAGCAATATTGTTCCTAAACTGTGAACTAATAGTATCTAAAGTATGCTTCCTATGATTATAACAATAATATCAGCGCATTAGGTGCCATACCAAAAAGTCTTGGATGGCACTTAGAAAATCTATGTATTGGCAACATTTTCAATTGGACTGGATCTGCACATAAGCGATGCTGATCCATTATAATATCCAAGGTTCTTGGGAAAATACAGTGCATATGAAGGCCAACACCAGCTAAAGAACTGGCAGTTTTGATTTCACATTTTTGTGTATATAATAATTATTGATGGCCACTTGTAACACTAGTGGTCTTAATATTTAATGGCAACTTAGACCTATTTATATTGGACACCTATCTATACAACTAAGGTTCTAATGAATCTAATTCCACTCCTCTGTTAAAATACTGGTTTCAGTCCAATACTGATTATTTATCACTCCAATAATAATGATCAAAGAGAAATAAACCACTTCAGAATTATGAATCTAGTCAACAGTGATGACCAATGCAATGGACTCTTAAGATACACTTTCTGTAATCAAAACCAGCTTAAGTATAAACATACAAAGTGCCTATTATCACGTGTGAATTAAACCCAATCTGTCACCCTACAGTATTTGAAAGCCCAAAAAAGTCCAATTTAAACGGCATAGAAGGCCTATCAACAGGTAGCTTGTGATAGCAGAGTATTTAGCAATTGATTAAAAACAATCATTATTTTGAAGCTTGAACCCCGAGGATTCCATGGGTATTCCATTTATACCTATGTCCTCTTGTTTTCCAGATCAGATCTTTGGTATCTGAATCCATCTATTGTCCTGTCTCTGTCATCAACCCCCAATCTCACTTAGCCCTGAGTCAAATCACTGATTTCTGCCTATTCTGCCAAACTGTGATTTTTCCACAACAAGGAGTTTCCCTACCTTGTTTTATCTGGAACATATTTAGGATTTTGCCCAGAAAAAAACATGTATTCTGCCAGCATCTTTAGATTGGCTTTTCTTAAAAACAAACATTTAAAATGAGTGTTAAGACTGAAGCCATTGCCTCATCCTGGAAGAGTCAGCGAATGGTTTCTCCGCCACATTTTAATGATCAGAGCATTTATTATAGAAGGAAATGCAGCCTGTTCATAAATAAATGGCTGCTATAAATATTCAAGGCTATCCAACTTGTTCAAATTAAGCTTTGGATAAAGAGCTGTCGGTAGGCATCCATTTTATTTCAATCACTTTCCTAGTGAAAAAATATTCAAGAGATTTGAAACTTGTTTATAAGTAATAGTCAACCCTGATCAAGTCCCTGTTGAAATTATAAGGCAAGAAGGCACCCTCCCCCCCCAAAAAATCCCCTATTTTTTATTTAACATTCATCCCTGCATGTGTCAGCTTATGCTTGGACCATCAGCAATGCATGAAATTCAAGCACCAATCTAATTAGCACAAAAATGATGACTCCTCCATAGGAACAACTCTGCATTAATGATGAAACAACTGAGCTTTCAAGAGATGATTTTACTGAATTGAAACTGTGATCAAGGGAACAAATCAAGGAGAAGAGAAATGAACTGAACCACACATGGAACTGATCTCAGTTTACCCTGTTATTTTCCAGCTCCTGTAATTCATGACTAATCGTTGTACCAATCAGTAATTTTCACATCAAGCTTTGACCTGTTCTAGACAAAATTATCCTTCATTTTTAGGTCCAATGAATTTTTTTTAAAAAAACCTGGAAAAATCATGAAAACTTACCAGTAGAAGTCCTAAAAGCTTCTTTTCTCCACTTAAGGGTCAATCAGGAAGTTTTCACACAACGGCATCCTATTTGCTTGCAGAACTAACAAATTAGAACAGGAGCCTGGGCAGATCTGAAAACAAGGTGCAGCTGATCTTGACTAAACTGGAGGATGGAAGGAAGGTCCCAGGACTGACAGTTCAATTTGTCTTCCCCAGATTCCCATGCAGATTAGACAAACACTTCGACTGAACACACGGCTGCCGCAGACTGAAAAAAGGCAGTGAACCCACAACTTCCAATTAAATACCACCCAAGGTATTTTCGCATTTTCTTTGGAGCCTCTCAACGTCTTTTCGATGTAGCCTGCAATTTTTTCTCCTGTGTTCTCTTCATCCCCACCCAATTTTAATTGCTTGCTTTCTTGCTTTGGCTTGATGCTTTTTCTCACTCTTTTATTTTTAGATTGTCAATATAATACAGCCACTTGTAGAGGCTGCATGACAGCAGCAAATGTAACTGGAGCTGCAGCTCTTGAGTGCCAGGAATTGCAGCCTCAAGTAGGACTTCACTGAGGGTACTGGCGGGAAGGCCTGGGCGAAACAAAAGGATTGGAAACCTCCATTTTACATCAACAGCTATGGTAGTTGCATGGAGGAAAACTATGAAAGCTAAAGTAGCTCCAGATGTTGGAGATGATTTGCCAGTATATGCGGGGCAGAGAATTCCAGCACAGCAATTGATGTTGCCTAAGCATTGGGTATCTTCCCATCCTAGCACTGCCATAATGGAAGGAGAAACTAGAAGATGGGTTCTAAAAGACCTTCTGAATCTCTCAAACTGACTGTCGATGGGACCAACAGGCAAGTTTCAAAGGTTTAGCTGCAGAAGAAAGCAAGGTTCAGAAAGATAGCAGAACCAAGCAGGAAATGTAGGTGCAATGATTGTGCTTTCATTATTACCCATTTAAGCTGCTCAAGTTATAGAAAATAAGAGAGTAGAACTGAGATTTGGCCAAAGCCAGTTGTGCATCTAAGCTGTCCTGCAATGCAAACAAGCAAGAAACACAATCTTGTGTTTTGGAGTAATACCCAATAGCTCGAGCTAACATGTTCAAAGGCAAGGTATGTAAACAATTATAATCCAGGTATCTGTGGGCAGTGGGCAGTGGGCACCAGGTGGTCTATCCCAACCTCAAATATCTTTTATAGAGAGGAACTCGGAGTAACAGGAAAGCTTCTGCTTTTATATATTCTTCTATAAACTTCTTGTGTTCTTCTGATTACAGCTGACAAAAATCCACAGTGCAAATTACTTCCATTTTGAGACATTGCAGCTGCAGTGTAAATGCTAAAATAGTCTTCACATTTAAAATAATAAAGGAAAAAAACCCACAAAGCTCATCAAAAAGAAAAAAAATCAAGGAAAAAAAAACAAGATCCCAGGACTGCGTACCTGAGCTACTACCATAGATGCCTCGTGCATGCCAAATATTAAGCTGACTCCTAGGCACTAAGAGTTACCCATCAGTTTGATGAAGATTGTCCCTGTGTATCTCACTCCTAAGTTCAGTTTAGGTTTATTGGTTATCTACTGTAGTCTTCAAATGAGATCAGTTCATTTCTTCATCTTTGGCTTGTCAAATATGGCTGCAGATCTGACCTTGCAAAGGCCATGAACAAAACCTTGCCCTATGATGCCAAACTGGAGCAAGTTCAAATTCTGTTCTCCCTGCAATATGCTCCCGTGATTTATGGTAACATTTCTTCCAAACTGGAAATTACCCTTGGAAAGACTCTAATCTTTGGAAGCAAAGATATTGACAGATACAAAAAAAAAAAAGGCAAATAAATTACTTTTTCTAGAGCAGCGGTTCTCAACCTGTGGGTCGCGACCCCTTTGGGGGTCGAACGACCATTTCACAGGGGTCGCCACGCACGTTAGCCCGCCATCTTGGTGCCACCGTCACTTGCAGGGGTGAAATGCTCCCGGTTCGGCCGTGCCTGCGGGTGGCCGGACAGCCGGTAGCTACAGAAGCGGGAGAGTGTCTGGGTGAAGTCTCCTGCTTCCACGCTATCAGCTGTCCGGCGACCTGCAGGCAAGCCCGAACCCGGAGCACTTCGCCCCTGGTGCCACATCCCCTTTGTCACTGGTGGGGGGGTCACGGGGGGGTCGCGGCCTTAGAAAGGTTGAGAACCACTGTTCTAGAGGGTCATCTGAAGATGAATGAGATTTGGTTTGATGGTTGCAACAACTTGTACTACATAATTACATTCATATTAGAATAAAATCCTATGCTTGTCTATTCAAAAGTACATCTCACTTTTTAAAACTGGGTTTATTCCCAAAAGAGATAAGTAAACACCTCATCCTAAATAAAATAAGATACAACATATAAAAGAAAATAGGAAGACAGTGAGGGGAAAGGGGGGAAAGAGAAGAGAGGAAGGGCTGGGGAAAAGAAAAAAAAAGTATTGACTTCCGACTCCCTCTGTTGCACTAAAATAAAGTAAAATAAAGCATTAACATCAAACCACAACTTTTTGCTTTTCCATAGTAATATAAACTAGCCATTTCTATAAATACATATCAATCTAATTGGCAAAACCCAAAATCATAGTTTCATTTTTTTTCCACCTCAAGCACAAAGTTCAGAGGCAGTTTCCATGTGGAAACAAAGGTACTTATGTTCTTTAATCAAAACAGTCGATTTAACCATTTCTGTCAACTCCATCAGCTTCTGTAGCTATTCGTCCATAGTGGGAATCGAACTGTCCTTCCATTTTTGTGCATACAGTAGTCTTTCTGCTGTCAACATATATAAGATCAAAGTTCCGAGAATTCTTTCATTTTCTTGAAAGTGTACAAAATCCAGGTTTTGGAAAAGAATTGAAAAATAACACAACTTCAGCAAGCATAGATCTGATTTCTAGAAGCCATTTCTAATAGTTTGTTTAAAAAACAGATAAAATATTTTGAGTAGTTGTGTTTATTACCCTACCTCTTCTATCATATTTTAGAATAACTTTCCTGTCAGTATTTGCTGCTTTTTTTATATGTTCTTTTAACTTTGATTAAAAACTTTTTTTTAACTTTTTTTTTTTATCATACTCTGGTTTCTCTTCAGATCGTTTAAATCTTTTGCCTTTTACTAAAAAAAAATTATCCTAGTTTTAAATGGGATTGCTGGTTCAGGTTGTTGCATATTGTGGTGCAAAATATTTGGAGAGAATATTGGAAAATATTGGAATATTTCCAACATCCAAAAGTTGGAAATAGCGCCTTCAGCAGACCAAAATTTCATATTCTGCTTGTGGTGAATGATTCTGATGGCCACAAGCAGAAGAGAAGAAGCAGATGCTATATTTGCGACACAGAAATCAGCCTATCCCTTCTTTTAATGTTCTGGCTAACATTAACTCCTCTCTGCCAGATTCAATCCCATTTTAGAAAGCTAACTGGACGGGGTTACATCTTTATTTGGAAGCAAACTGCATGATATTCAGGCTGATATGTTGAGGTGGGGATTGTGGCTTAAATTTCCACCTTTGTTTTTCTACTTTACCTAGTCATACTCATTAGGAACACAAGTGCATGGCAGGCGGGCAGCCTCCCACGAGGACAAAAGGGGCAGAGACAACACATAAGCCTGCATTCCTTCAAAACCAGAGGGGAAAAATGTCTTCCAGAGCAGCCAGAGATTTTGTCCCCATGGAAGAAGCCATCTTTGTAGAATAGTCGGATGGAAGAGGCAGGACACAGGTGAACAGGAGACAACAGCTTTATTTGATTAGAACCCAGCAAGTTGCGTCTGACAGTTCTCCCTTTTATAGGGAGCTGTCAGACTGCTTAATCAATCAGGGCTGAGTATTTTCCCGCCGTTCTGGCGGACCTGAGCGGAGCTCTTAGCTTATCTGCATACGTAATACCCCTCCCCACCTGATTGGGTCTTTGCCCAATGGATTGAAGGTAGTCGCACAAGTAGGCGGGCTTCTGCCGAGCTCTAGTTGACCTGCTCAGATCAGTTGCCTCGGTGGCGTCTCCCTGTTCGGATGGGGTGGAGGCTGCCTCTCTGCTTTCCAATGGATTATTTGGGGCGTCGAGCAGGGGTGTGGCTGGCTGGCTGGGGCCTGCCTTCTCGGGTGTTCTTCGCTGGAGCTAGGGTTCCTGAGGTGGGTCAAACCGTTGATTAGACGGGTTTGAGGCTAGTCTAGTAGTTGGTTCATCTTGTAGGCCAGGGATCGTAGGGTTTGGGCGCTGGTCGGTTTGTACTATTTCTGGTTGCCATGTTCTGGAGGTTTCCAAGTGGCTACAGAGCTGGTCTATGTGCCTTCACCATAGCCTTCTGTCCTCCAGTTCTATTTTGTATGACTTGGGTCCGGTCACCTCAATTACTTTGCCAGGAACCCAGGTAGGCCCCTCTGTGTAGCTGTGGGCATATACCTTATCCCCTATGGTAAAGATTCGAGTTTTGCTAGTTGAGTCAGGGGGTGTTTGTGCAATGTAATCAGGATGTAGATGATCTAATTGGGACCTGAGCCGGCGGCCCATAAGGAGTTCGGCTGGACTTCTATTGGTAGCGGCCGAGGGGGTGATATGTTGAACCAGCAGGAATTTGTCAATTTGTGCCTGCCAGTCCCGGGGCCCATCCTTGCCAATGCCTCTTTCGCTGACTGGACCATTCTTTCGGCCAGTCCATTTCCGGCCAGATGAAAAGGAGCGACCAAGGCATGCCTGATTCCCAACCCAGCCAGGAATGATTCAAAAGGGGAGGCCGTGAATTGGGGCCCGTTATCTGACACCAGAACGTCTGGCAGACCGTGAGTGGCGAATAGTTGCCGCAGTACCCTGATGACTGCCTCGGAGGGGGTCAATGGCATTAGCATTATCTCTAACCATTTAGAGTATGCATCAATTACTATGAGGAATGTCTGGCCTTTTACTGGCCCAGCGAAATCAATGTGGATCCTTCCCCAGGGGTTTTTTGGCACCTCCCATTCCCGGACTGGGGCGGCGGGGGGGGGCAGCCCTGGATTCCTGGGAAGGCGAGCATGTGGTCACCCATTCAGTGATTTCTTTGTCCAGATTTGGCCACCAGACATAGCTCCGTGCCAGCACCTTCATCCTTATGATGCCCAGGTGCCCTTCATGCAATAACACTAGAACCGGTTGCTGAAGTTTCTGAGGCACCACCCCCCATAGTAGACATCCCTTGATGACAGATAATTCATGTTGGCGAATATAATACGGTTGCACTTCCCCTTTAAGCGGTCCCGGAGGCCACTCCCTCCACACCCAGTTCAAAATCCAGCCAAGCACATTATCCCTTGCGGAGTGCCTCGCTATTTCAGCCACAGAGAGTGGGCCAGAGGCGATGTCCTCGAGCATGAGGACAGAAGCGGCTGGAGCAGGGTTGTCCAGGAGGTCCGGAAGTGAGCAGCGGCTAAGTGCATCAGCGTGACCTAGAGGCTTCCCAGGGTGATGCACCAGGGTGTAGCTGTAAGCTGCCAGGAAAATAGTCCAGCGAGTCATTCTGGGTGACAGCACGGTCAGGGTAGGGCGGTCACCAGCCAGTAAACCCAGAAGGGGTTTATGGTCCGTGACCAACTCGAATTTCCTGGCATACAGGTATTCGTGAAACCGTTGCACTCCTGCCACAGCAGCCAGCGCCTCCCTGTCCAGCTGGCTTAGTTCCTCTCGGCCGCGGAAAAGGTTCTTGAGTAGAAAGCAATGGGCGCCTCGGTCCCATTGGGCAAGTGGTGGCTGAGGACAGCCCCGACTCCGAAAGGTGAGGCGTCACAAGTCAGAACCAACGGCCAAGAGTCACTATATTGGATCAGGTAGCTGTCTGATGATAACAGTCGTTTAACAGCTTCAAAAGCAGCGGCCTCGACTCGTCCCCAGTGCCAAGTAGCTTTTTTATCTAGTAGCCGGTGGAGCAGTTCTGCCACCGTTGCCTTGTGCGGCAGGAACACATTATAAAAATTCAGGAGGCCCAGGAATGCCTGGAGCTCCATTCGGTTTGACGGGGTGGGGGCTTCCCTGATGGCCTTTATCTTGCTTTCAGTTGATCCATTGATCAGGTATCCCAGGAATTCAACTTCCTGGACAGCTATTTTGCATTTCTCCCATTTCACTCTGAGCCCGGCTTCCCGAAATCGCAGAAGGACTTGTCGGAGACGGTCCAATAGTTCGGGCTTGCTAGACGCTGCTATTAGAACATCATCGAAGTATGGTGCCACCCCTGGCAGGCCATGAAGCAAACACTCCATGATGCTCTGGAAGAGCCCGGGGGTAACACTAACTCCGAACTGGAGCCTGTGGCACTTGAAAGCACCCTGGTGGGTGACGATGGTCTGTGCCTCTGCGGTAGCCTCATCGACCGGCAATTGCTGGTACACCTGTGCCAGGTCGAGTTTAGCAAAGATTGACCCCTGGCCCAAGGAACGCAGCAAATGGTGGACTACTGGCACTGGATAGGCACTCGGCTGGAGAGCCTTATTGATGTGCCCTTGTAATCCATGCAGATGCGGATAGAGCCGTCAGCTTTGACAGGTGTCACAATGGGGGTCTCCCATTTTGCGTGATCCACTGGCTCTAACACCCCCTGGCTAATTAATTTGTCCAGCTCCCTATCGATCTTGAGCCGCAAGGCTAGCGGAGGTCTGTGTGGCTTAATGCGGATCGGGGCTACGCAGGGGTTTACCCGTATACTTGCCTAGTCCGCTGTTAAAAACGTCCTCGAATTCTCTAGTCAGCTGATCCACATCATCATCTTGGATCGCGTTGATGCCGGTTACCCCCATGCCCAGCGCCTCAAACCAGTCCAGCCCGAGCAGGCTTGGGAGTGCGCCCCGACCACCGTTAGTTCCAGAGGCCCGGCAAAGCTTTTGAATGTGACAAGGAATGTCCCTCGGCCGATGACAGGGATGCGGTTTCCCTGGTAGTCTCTAAGCAGTACTTTTTGTGGCTTTAAGTGGGACATCCTGATACCCGGCATGGCATCCCGCAGCATTGCCCAGGACACGATGGTTAGGGATGACCCAGTGTCAATCTCCACGTCGCATTCTGAGCCTTCAATAGTTACTGTGACATGGATTTTCCATGCCCTTTTTGCCTTAGTTTGCCTGATATTGGTTTGGTATGCGTCTGAGTGGTTCGTGGGTCGCTCAGACTCCTTCCAAACCAGCGTTTTGCGGGTGGCCGGGGACGTTGGCTTCTTGGTGCTGAACCAGATGGGTTGACTGGCCTGGCAGACTCTTGCAAGGTGGCCTTTCCGGTCGCAGCCTTGACACGTGAATTCTCTGTACTTGCCCTGTCGTGATGGTCCCCGCAGCTAGCGCAGCGGAACGATGCTCCTTCTATCCTGGATTCGGGGTTGGGTTTTTTCTGAAGCTTCTTCAGGCGGCAGATGTTGTCATCGTCCTCGGGTGGCTCGTCATGCTCCGCACTTTCTTGGTGCACGGTGGCAGGCTGACAAGGACTTGCGGTATTCCCGCCATGTCTTTGAAACGCCGCCACTGATTGGTTGGAAGATTCGGCAGCTCTGGTTTCATCGAGGGTGGTTTGTAGGGTAAGATTAGGCTTCTCTAACAACCGCCTTTATAATCTCATGTCCCTTACACCACTGATGAGTTGCTCTAGCAACACATCCTCCAGCTCTCTAAACTCACAGCCTGTTGAGGCTTTCCTGAGGCCGGCCATGAATTGATTCACCGTCTCGCCTTCCTCTTGAAATCTGCGGTGAAATTCCCTGTGCTTCACAAATTTCAATTTTTCGGGGGCAAAATGTGCCTGTAGCATATTTTTCAGGGTGGCCCAGGGCACCGTTCGTACTGGTGTCGGGGTGACAAGTGCCTTGGCCGTGTCAAAAACATCGGTTCCGCAATAACTGAGAAAGAGTGATCTCTTCCGATTGTCGGAAAGCCCATGAGATCATTCACCTCCATGAAACACTCGAATCGCTCCATATACGATTCCCACTGTTCCGTGGCTGGGTTAAACGGACGGGGTGGCGCATAGGCAGACATTCTGATGGCTAGAGTGCGCTTGCCGGCGTTTGGAGGCGTGTGTTGACATATCCGAAGTTATCTCTTCCAATCCCACCTTCGTCACCAGTGTAGAATAGTTGGATGGAAGAGGCAGGACACGGGTGAACAGGAGACAACAGCTTTATTTGATTAGAACCCAGCAAGTTGCGTCTGACAGTTCTCCCTTTTATAGGGAGCTGTCAGACTGCTTAACCAATCAGGGCTGAGTATTTTCCCGCCGTTCTGGCGGACCTGAGCGGAGCTCTAGCTCTTAGCTTATCTACATACGTAACAATCTTCTTCTGCAGGCAGCAACCACTAGGCTGCATAAGGAATGGTGTACTCCTCCACGTGGGATTTATTTCCCTTCTGACTTTGTCTGGAGGTCTGTGCCCAGCATTCTCTCACCTAGAAGATGTCGTCTGTTGGTTTCAGTAAAAATAACCAAATCACACGTGTGCAAACCTTGCAATCAGCAAAAACTGAGTGCATTTTGGGATCAAAATGATAAATGAAGACTTTTCAGAAGAACCTCTCATTGCATCTCTGTTCATAAATATCAAGGCATCATTGATTTATATGAGCAATAGAAGCCCAGAAAGGCCATAAACATTGAATGTGTAAATATTTAGAATGCTGGAGAATCTTGCATTCTAATATAAACAGCAATTCCTCCGTTCTACAGCAACATATGAAAGTGGTTAATTATGACCTCCATTACTAGGTGCTGTGTTACCCCCACCAATAAACAGGGCCTTGCCACTAATCTCTGAGAAACACTCATCCTACTACATTTGTAAACAAACATGGGGGTTTTGCAGAGAGACCTTCCTTCTGCATGGACAGTGCTAAAAGCAAGAGTGGGGCGGTGTAGACATTGATAAACACAAGCAAGAGCAATGTAATAACAGCTACAGTGCTTGAGAAACTGGCCTCAGTGGGGAACAGTGAGGCACCAGTGACCCAAATAGTATCTTTGACTGGTTCTTACCTTGTGTTAGTAGACGAGGGAGAACATGTAGGCAAGCTATTAGATTGGAAAGCTCTCTGGTATTAAAAGTTACCATCCAAGTTACATTAACCCTTTTCTGTTTAATGGGTAGAGTCATGGCTCTGATCCAGATAAAGTTTCACACTACAGTGAAAGGCACAGCTTGAGAAAGTGGCAAAGAATGTACTGTATATTCATATTTATTTATAATATTTACATATTTTTCCCAGACCCCAGAGTTTATACTCAGGCCTGTTTACATAAAAATGTAATAACATATCCACTATACTTAAACTATAAACAATAAAACATTAACCAAATCCCTCCAAGTTAGCAAATGAAGCACAGTAATTCAGGAAAAGCAATCAAAGGCTTATGGGAAAAGAATCCAAAATCCATAGTTGGGTAATACCTATATTAAGACCACTCAAAATGTCACAAAATAATGTGTGTGCTCGCAAGCCCTCCGGAATGTTTACTTAAGCAAAATGTTGCAAAAACACAGGATGGAGAACAAATGAGTAAATCCACACATTAGATCAGATGTTTAAACCAGGAGGGCTGACATTCAATCTCAGTCACAAAATGAAGCTGTGAATCAAATGGATAGCTAATGTTAAGGGTTGTTAGGATCAGGCTATATTTAGAGCTTAGAGACAAAGTCCCACTCCAAGTTCTGAAAACACAAAGACCGTTAGTCCTCAATCTATTACTCGGTATGGGTGACTCATAGAGGCAACTTGGCCTAACACAGAAGAAACACAAACATTACAGAAGCTTCTCCAAAATAAGTATAAGGGAAGGCCAACAGAAGTTTCCACAGATTGGGATCATAGCTCACTAAGCACAAGCGTAGGAAGTCTGAGGTTTAATCCTGTGGGATTTCTGACTAAAATGGGGTCGGGGGAGGGGGGGAAAGTTTGTGGCTGGAGGCGGACTTCTATTTTTTGGCAGCCAAAAGATGCAAAGATGAGTATGGCCAACATTTAGTTTATGGAAATTTAGAGGGGTTTTTTTTAATAAAAAAACAAAAACAAATGTATTACAGCTATCAGAAGCCCAACACAGTTTTTGCCTTCTTTTGGGAAATTGGTGGAAAATGAACGTTGGTTCCTACCTGATACGTTCCTTTTCGGTCCTTGGTAGGAGTAGTCACATGTGGGTTAATCTTCCATCTGCCTGGAGACTGAGATTGTATCAAATTTGCCTGGCCACTCCCCTTCGCTCGCCTGGGATGTTCAGTTTTTGCAACGAAGAGGTCCAAGGAAAGTACCTGAAAAAGAGAAATCACCACCCCGGAACAGGGCCCGGACCCGTACAAAGGGAGGGAGTGACTACTCCTACCAAGGACCGAAAAGGAACATATCAGGTAGGAACCAACGTTCATTTTCTGGTTCTCTTGGTAGGAGTAGTCACATATGGGACGTACCCAAGCTAGGTCCCCAAGGGGCGGGGAACAGAAGGGCCCACAGTGGACGGGGTGGCAACAACCCTTTGAAGAACCCTCCGTCCAAAGGACGCCTCAGCCGAGGCATATAAATCTATCTTGTAGTGGCGAACGAAGGGAGAAGGAGAGGACCAGGTGGCAGCTCTACAAATGTCAAGAATGGAAGCCTGGGTGGACCAGGCGGCCGAAGTGGCAGCACTCCTGGTAGAGTGAGCCGTAATGCAACCCAGAATGGGGATGGCCTTGTGGCTATAAGCGGTGGCAATGCAAGCCTTCAGCCAATGCCCAATGGTAGAGGGCAACACCTTCTTACCCATGGTAGATGGCTGGAAAGAAACGAAAAGTGCTTCCATCCGCCTGAAGGTTTTGGTGCGTTTTATGTACCTGCGGAGGGCCCTCCTAATGTCCAAGGCATGCCAACGTCTCTCCCGGGTGTGTGACGCCCCGGGACAGAAGTCCGGCAAAATAACCTCCTGGGCCCGGTGGAACCAGGAGTTAACCTTGGGCAGAAAGGATGGGTCCAACCGCAGTACGACTCTGTCCGGATGGAAGGTACAGAGATCTTTCCGCACAGACAGGGCAGCCAATTCCGAAATTCTTCTGGCGGAGGTTATTGCTACCAGAAAAACAACCTTGAGGGTCAGAAGGCGGAGGCGTATAGACCATAGGGGCTCGAAGGGGGCATCCGTGAGCACCTGTAAGACCAAGAAAAGGTCCCACAATGGATAGCGGTGCACGATGGGAGGACGGAGGTTAGCCACTCCACGCAGGAAACTCTTCACTCTGGGATGGTGACTGAAAGGCTGACCACCCTCCCCGGTCAGAACAGTAGACAGGGCCGCAACCTGCCTACGGAGAGTGTTGGGTGACAACCCCTTCTTTAAGCCCTCCTGCAAAAATTCCAAAATCGGTTGGAAGGAAGCCTGAGTGGGGTCAATGCCCTTGCCCACACACCACCGGGAGAAGGCCGCCCACGTGGAGTCATAGATTCATGTGGTCGATGCCTGCCTGGAGGCTTGGATCGTGTGGATTATCTCGGTGGACAGACGGTCCTTCCTTAGGATCTCCCGCTCAATCGCCAGGTGGCTAATTGCAGCCACTGTGGCTCTGGATGCAGTAGTGCCCCCTGGCTGAGTGAGATCCTGTCCTCCGTAATCCTCCAAGGCATGGTCGTCGAGAGGTCTATCAGGTCCGTGAACCAGGGGCGTCGTGGCCAATGTGTGGTGATGATGATGACCTCTGCCCGTTCCTCCAGCACCTTCCGGATCACTCTGTGGATGAGAGGGAGGGGGAAGGCGTAGAGGAGCCCCTGTGGCCAGGGGCTGTGGAGGGCATCGACCTGTTCCACCCCCGGTTCTGGGAACCTGGAAAAGAACCTGTGGACCTGTGCATTAGCCAGGCGGGCAAAGAAGTTCACTAGCGGAGTGCCGAACCTGGTGCACACATCCGGGTGCAGGCGTCACTCAGACTGGTCGAGGGTTGATCTGCTCAACCAGTCCACCTGCAGGTTGGCCATCCCGGAGATATGTTCCGCTATCAAGGAGAGGACATTGGACTCCTCCCATCTGCCCATAGTCGCTGTCTCTGTCATGAGGAGGCGCGATCGAGTGCCACCCTCCCGGTTCAGATGCACTTTTGCGGTGACATTGTCCATCAGAATTAGTACATGTGTGTGTCTGATCTGCGATTGAAAGTGTAGTAGTGCTAGGCGAATGGCCCTCAATTCTAACAAGTTGATGGGCAGCAGGGATTCCCGCCGGGACCACCATCCCTGAGCTACCCGATCCTGGAGGTGGGCGCCCCAGCCGAATAGGCTGGTGTCCATGGTGATCGTGGTGCGAGGGGGATCCTTGAACCCGCACCCTGCCGAGAGTGCCGCTGACAACCACCAAGCCAGGGAGCGCCGTACCAGATGCTTGGAGGCACTCCTTCTGGCCCGTTGATGCGGAAGGAGGAACCATTGCAAGGGCCTGGCATGCAGGCGCGCCCAGAGCACGATGGCAATGCACGAGAGCATTTTGCCCAGCAGGCACGATAGCGTGGCCAGGGGCACCACTTGTAGAGTCCGAACGTGGCCCGCAAGGTCTCTGAGGCTGGTTTGACGGTCTGGTGAGAGATAGACGCGACACTCTGTGGAGTCTATCACAGCCCCCAGGTGGAGGAGGCGCGTGGAGGGAGTGAGATGACTCTTCTCCCTGTTGATTGAAAATCCATGATTTTCCAACGCTCTGATGACATTTTGCAGGTCCACCGTCCCCTGAAGGGGGGATGACAACAGGATCAGGATATCGTCCAAATAGCACTGCATCCTGATGGGCAGTGCTCTGATGGACGCTGCAAGTGTTGAGAGGATCTTTGTAAACGTCCGCGGGGCCGAAGAGAGTCCAAAGGGCATAGCGCGGTACTGAAAATGCCTTCCGAAGAACAGGAACCGAAGATAGCGTCTGTGTTCGGGAAGAATGGGAATGTGGAGGTAGGCCTCCTTGAGGTCCACCGATGTTAAAAAGTCCCTTTCCCGGATGCAGCCCAGGATGGTCTTCAGGGACTGCATCTTGAACTTCCTGTATTTGAGATAACGGTTTAGCCTTTTCAGGTCGAGAATTCCCCTCCAACCCCCCGAGCTCTTGGGAACCAGGAAGAGGATATAATAGAATCCTGTTCCTTCTTGGCCCTGTGGTACCCGCTTTATGGCTTGGATATTGAGCAGATGCTGGATTTCCTGGTCCATAAGATGTTTCCTCTGCTGGTTCCTGGGTATAAGGCATTGAAGAAAGCGGCGGGGGGGAGGGGAGAGGAATTCCAACCTGAGGCCGAACCGAATGGTCTGCAAGACCCAGGCGTCGGATGTAGTCTTTGACCATTGGCTGGCGAACTGCTGCAGTCGGCCACCAATGGGGAAGGGGGCTCGACTGTCATTTGCCCCTGCAGGCGGATCTGCCGTAGGTCCCATGAAAGGGCCGTTTGGTTTGAGAAGTATGCTGGCCCCTGTCCTGAGCTGAGGGCCCATCTCTCTGGCGGTTGGCAGCCTGAGGGAAAGACCTGTGAAACTGCATAGGGAAGGCCCCTGACTCCTGAGAACGAAATGACTGTCGGAGAAGATAAGGGGAAGGTCTACGATCTGCTCTGCGATATTGCGAAGGCAAGATCTTATGTTTGTCCTTCGTTTCCGTCAGTAGAGGTTCTAACGCCTCCCCAAACAGGTTGGGTCCTTTGTAAGGGACAGAGGCCAAGCGCCATTTGGAGCGGAGGTCCGCATGCCAAGGTCTGAGCCACAGTAAACGGAGCCCTGGAGGCAAATTTCGCCACATTCAGCGTGGCGTCTGCCGAATATTCAGTGGCCGCTATAATTTTGTTAAGGTCGTGCTGAAGTCTACTGTCCTCTGCCGGCAGTCTAGTTTGTAATTGGCAGAGCCACAGGAGATTACACCTGTTGAAAAATGAGGCTGCCGTGACCGCCTTAATGGCCCAGGCAGCAGACAAGTGGGCCTTGCGACACGCCATCTCCACTTTCTTCTCTTCCACCTTCAAGGCTTCAGAGGAATCCGTGGGGAGGAAGGCCGGAGAGGAAATGGATACCACTGGGCCATCTACCTGGGGTAACTGGAAAAGATCCTCCATCTCACTCCCTGCACAGTATAATTTTTTATCCACACCGGTGGGTGTAGCCAGGGAGCCTGGACTGACCCATTGCCGCTGTATGACATCCAAAAACACTTGAGGGGATGGCAAGGTAAGCTCGGCAAAGGTTGGTTCGGAAAAAAGGGCTTTGGGGTGCCTTGTTGGGGCATGGACTCCGTAGGCGCGGGAGGAGGTCCCATATTGGCCGCAGCTCTGGCCTTGTAGAGGAGAGGCTTGAGGAGAGGGAGATGAAACAGACCAGTAAAGGCCGGCTTGTCCTGGATGACACCCTCATCATCAGAAAACTCTTGCTCCTCTGCCTCCTCTTCCTCCTCCTCTCCCCGCACTGATTCCTCGCTCTGAGATGAGCGATGAGAGGAAGGCGTAGCCCTGCTCTGAATTGGGCATTTAGCCCCTGGGGAAGATCCTTGATGTGACTGGGATTGAAATCTAGCCTGTTGAGAGAAACCGGAGGTGAGGCCCTGGGACATGGCCTGGACAATTATCTCCTTGAGATCCTGGAGAAAATTGGGCCTCTGGTCTTCACTTGAGCGGAGCCCCACTGAGGTTGGGGTGAAGGTGGCCTCGGGAGGAGGACCCCCCGAGGACCCAGAAGGCTGTATATTAGCCCCAGATGTACAGGCTAAAGGGAGGAAATGTTCCTCATTGTAAGGTGGATTAGAAGGGACTGACTCCTCAGGCCCCTCAGGAGGCCAGCCCAGATGTCTTTTCCCAAAGGATTGGGGTGAAAGTTCCGGAAGAGGAGAATCAGCCACCTCTTCGGAAACAGCTTCCTCAGAAGGGGGAACAGAGGGGTCTGACCCCTTAGAAGCTTTGGCGAACGGGCACTCCAGAGCCCTGTGGCGCCGTTCAGCATCCTTATCTAAGGAGGAGGATGGTTTGGGAGGCTTGGCCCTGCTGGACTCTCCATTTGGGGCAGATCTAGAACTCTTGGGGGCCTTAGACCTGGTCCCCCTTAGCTCACCGGCCTCCTGTAAATCTGCCATGGATAATGCTGGTCAGGCTCAGAAGAGACTGCTGGGAGGGACGCAGCAGGAGGTCCAGAGGAAGCCACTGACGGGGAACCCCACAGCGAGAGGGAGTCTCCCCTGCAACAGGCCTGAAAAGAAAATGGCAGTCACTGGTGAAAAAAGAAGATGGCAGCCGCCCTTAGGAAGCATCATTGCACAACCTGGGGGGGATACAACCCCCCTCCCAGGGAAGGTAGGCCAGCTGAAAGCGCAAGGAAATTCCTGAAGCGCTAGGGAGGAGAAGGGGAAAAGCCTGCCAAAGAGGCAGACTTCCCAGGCCTCCGAGGTTGCTGCACAATTGGTGAGAATAGCTGCCGCACCTTGCGGCAACAAAATGGCTGCCGCACTATGCGGCTCACCATGCAGCTGCAAAAAAATGGAGGCCGCACCATGCGGCTACAGTGAGTCGGCCAGCAAGGCGAATGGCTGTTTAAACTGCCGTTCCCAGGACCGCTGATCCAGGGAGCTTCCAAACGCGCGTACAGCACCAGGCCATGCCGAACCTGCTTGGAGGAAGCACCTCAGGCAGCGGCGGTCGTCCCAACTGACCGGGGGGGCCCCCTGCTCGCCTGCCCAAAGTTAAAAGGGAAGCATCCGAGGCTTCGGAGGATCCCAAATAAGGGAGAGCCCCTGGAATCAAGGCCAATCGTAATCCGGGCGGTGGCGATCGTCCCAGCGGGCCGAGAGGGACCTGCACACTCACCCACGGCCACGGAACAGAGGAGAGGCAATCACCCACCGCATCGGGATTCCCAGAAGGGAAGAACCCGGAAAGGAGGGCCTGAGGGAGAAATTTCCCCGTTGGAGCCACCGCTGCGAAAGAGCTGGCTGGCTCATTACTCACCGGACCTGGTGATCTAGGAGGATTAAAAGCGATCTGCAAAGGCAATCCTGCCTGAGAAAAAGCCTCTCTCTGAACCTTTTAAAAATAGCTAGAAAGAGAGAAAAAAAACTTCAATCTGCTTGGAGCTGATGGAAAAAAAGTCTCCTTGGCTGACTGAGATGTAAAAACTGGACATCCCAGGCGAGCGAAGGGGAGTGGCCAGGCAAATTTGATACAATCTCAGTCTCCAGGCAGATGGAAGTTTTACCCATATGTGACTACTCCTACCAAGAGAACCGGAAAATTGAGCCACTATTATCATTATAACTGGTTGCCACTGAATTTCAAGACCACCTTTGAGGGGCTCTGGAGACTACAAGAAACAAAATGGCTTGAACGTAACATATGACCCACAGATTATTTATCCCCGATTTTAGAAAGATCCAATAACAAGAGATGGGAAAGATTCCTGCTACTAAGGCTCTGGAGAGCTATTGGTGTTCAAAAGTTGAGAAAACAATTACTTTGATCTGGGAGGAAGTTTCATGTTCCCCAGTTTTAAGACTTACAGCAATGGCCACATTCTTAGGCGTTGATGACTTGATCTTCACAATAATATCAAGAAAAGCAACAAGATAGTGAACTTTGCTGGACTTTGCAGGACTTTGCAGCAAAGCACAAGAATTCGTTATAGCAATTCTATTTTCTTACTTGTTTTATTTATTGATAACGTTTTAGGCCTGCTTTTCATTGAAAATGATTAAGCTAATTCTAAGGCAGGATCCAATAAATCCAATCAATAAAAACAAACAAAATTCCAAAATTAAAATTGGACAAAATTTACAAAAGTCAAAAAATTATTATTATTATTATTATCTCTTTTATTCATTAAACATGAAACTCAGTCAACTGAACATTTAAAAGTGTCACAAATACCACTGACTGGTGCTAATGGTTGATACGGGTTGCTGCCAGCGTCCTAGGTATCAACCAAGTATCTTCTTAAAATATATGATGTTCCGAGTAGCGCAGTCTTTTGCAGTTCCGCTGGTGTTATTGCAGGAAGCTGCAATTTCTTGATGTGTTTTGTGAAATTCTTGGACATGGTACCAAGTGCCCCGATGACAATGGGTATCACTGTTACATGT
>QLTV01002118.1:1284660-1303750 GCA_003457575.1 Thermophis baileyi | reverse complement strand
AGCATCGGAAGCGGGAGACTTCACCTGGACGCCGCCATGTGGGTTCTTTTACCCTCTGCGCATGCGCAAAGCATTCTGCGCATGCGCAGAGGGTAGAAGAACTCAAATGGCAGCGTCCAGGCTACCAGCTGTCTGGCGACCCGCAGCACGGCCGAACCGGGACCTTTTCACCCCTGCAGTGACGGTGGCACCAAAATGGCGGGCTAACGCACGCGGCGACCCCTGTGAAATGGTCGTTCGACCCCCAAAGGGGTCGCGACCCACAGGTTGAAAACCGCTGGTCTAAATCATTGATGAAGATATTGAAGAGTACTGGGCCTAAGACAGAGCCTTCAGGTACTGCATACTTCCCTCATGTAGAGGCAGTTCCATTAAGGACTACATATTGAGTGTGGTTGGTCAGCCAGTTACGAATCCATCTAGTGGTGATGCTATCTAATCCACATTTTTCTATCTTATCAAGTAGTAGGTTGTGGTCTACTTTATTAAATGCCTTACTGAAGTCCAAGTAAATTATATCCATAGCATTTCCCTGGTCCAGCGGTGGGTTGCTCCCGGTTCAGCCCGGTTCTTAGAACCGGTAGCGGCGGTGGCGGGAGGCTCCGCCCATTGCCCGGGATGCTTCTGCGCACGTGCAGAAGCGCATGCAGGCGCAAGCGAGCGTGCGCGCAAACCGGTAGCAAACTAATTTACAACCCGCTACTGCCCTTGTCCACTAATTTTGTCACTTTGTAAAAGAATGCAATAAGATTTTTGTCTGGCATGATCTATTTTTGACAAACTCATGCTGGCTTCTGGTTATGACTTTGTTTGTCTCTAGGTATTTGCAGATTCATTGCCTGATTATCTTTATTTATTTATTTATTTATTTATTTATTTATTTATTTATTTATTTATTTGTTTGTTTGTTTGTCAAGCGTATATATGATTACGAACAAAGTATAAACAGAGTATAAACATGTTTGTGAATATATAAGTACAAGCATGATTATGAGTACAAGAAATTTTACAAATATATGGGTACATTAGGACAGGGACGGTAGGCACGCTGGTGCGCTTATGCACGCCCCTTACAGACCTCTTAGGAATGGGGTGAGGTCAACGGTGGACAGTCTAAGGTTAAAGTTGTGGGGGCTTGGGGAAGAAACTACAGAGTCGGGTAATGTATTCCAGGCATTGACCACTCTGTTGCTGAAGTCGAATTTTTTGCAATCTAGTTTGGATCGGTTTACGTTAAGTTTGTATCTATTGTGTGCTCGTGTGTTGTTGCGGTTGAAGCTGAAGTAGTCATTGACAGGTAGGTCATTGTAGCAGATAATTTTGTGTGCTAAACTTAGGTCAGATCGAAGGCGGCGTAGTTCTAAGTTTTCTAGTCCCAACATTTCAAGTCTGGTTGCATAAGGTATTCTGTTGTGAACAGAGGAATGTAATACTCTTCTAGTGAAATATCTCTGGACATTCTCAATTGTGTTAATGTCTATTTATATAATAATATTTATATATAATGTTATTATATTATTATATTAAAATTATATATATAAAATGTATATATAATGTTAATATTCTTTTCCAGAATATTCCCAGGTATTGATGTCGGGCTGATAGGCCTGTAGTTTCCTGGATCCATTTTTTTTTCTTTTTTGAAGATGAGAACTACATCAGCCCTTTCCAGTCATCTGGTAGTTCCCTGATGCTCCAGGATCTTTGAAAGATATGGTTCAGTGGTTCTGAGATAATGTCTGCCAGTTCCTTCAGAATCTTGGGGTGATTTGAACTTGTTAGGGTGGATAGATGTTCTCTTACCATTTTCTTGCCTATTTTAACTTGAATTTGGTTTTTTACGGTTTTTTACGGTACTGTTTTTGATAGATTGGATTGGATTGTTTTTTCCTTCTGTGTAAAGACAGATGCAAAAAATGAGTTAAGCAGTTCTGCTTTCTCCCTGCCGCTTGTCACCTTTCTGCCATTAATGGACCAATGGTTTCTTTGACTTTTTTCTTCTTTTTTACATGTTGAAAGAAGCTTTTTTTATTTTTGACTTTTGTCGTGAGCCTTAGCTTTCCTGACTTCATCTTTGTCGGTTCAGGCTGTTTGCTGGTATTCTGCCTTAGTTGTGTGCCCCTCTTCACTTTTTATACTTATCCTTATTCTGGATGTGACTGGTAGATAAGGAGAAGATCCCACCTCCAGCCTGTTTACACATTGGTCCTTTTTATCCACATTGTTGTTAATTTTAATGCTTTAACTTTAGGTCCCAATGTTTTACTGTTTTTAACTTTCTAATTGCTTTATGCTGTTGTTTATGGCATTGCAAGTTACACAGAGTCACTGGATAGTGAGATGGGTAGCATATACATTTAATAAATAAATATAAATGGTAAGTATTATTTTGAGAGAGAAAATATCTTCAGAAAAGATACTACCAAGCTTTTCCCTATCTTTTAATGGTTATTTGTGACCTTGACATTCTCCCCAAATTAATGCTTGCAAATAGAAAAATTTGCAGCAAGACAGCCCAGGAAGGAGAAATGAGAATAACATATAATGATCACTTCTGAAATCCATCATCCTCTTTGCCCACTTAATTGACAGTTTCTTAGTCTCAGCTCCAAAGAGATGTGAATTTTCAAAGACTAATGGAGGCCTGGGGGGAAAAAGGTTAAGCTTCCCCTTCCCACTTTAGACAGTTTTCTAGCAGTGGGGGATACATGAGGTGAAATAGAACTAGAATTGTGTTGGATAGCTTGTGCAGCTTTTGACTGATGTGACCATGCATTGACCCAAAGGCAGCAGACGTATTGCACTGTTCTGATAGTAAGTTTCCTCATAGTAAACTCCCCTGAACTCAGTGGCATTTACTCTCCAGTCAAAGTGCTACTGCGAGCTGTGACATGTTTGAGTTGTAAACCTTTTGAGGAGCAAGCATCATTTTCTAGATCAGGTGGTTTTTCCATTACCTAATCTAGCCTCACACTATATTAATCTGTCTGAATATTTGTCATCTGTTGACCGCTTTTTGTTTAAATGTCATAGATACACTTTGTACTTCACTTGATTGCACAAGGGGGGGGGGAAATTACTAGTATTTGTGCAAAGAATTCTAACTGGTTTAATGACCAATAAGGACTCTGCATTTACAAGGGATGTTTGCAGTAAATCATGCCAGCAATCCAGCAGCTTTCTCATTAGTCATCTAGATATCCTAGTGGACCACCACTTAAGTATGAATCAACAGTGTGCTGCAGCTGCTAAAAAAGTCAATGCAGTCTTAAGTTGCATCAACAGAGGGATACTATCAAGATCACAAGAAGTGATAGTACCACTTTATACTGCACTAGTTGTTACGTACTGACGTATGGAGTATGGATTTGCATAGCTGCCGCTGATTGGCTAATCTAGCGGCGGGAGAAATAAACTGCTGTCAATGGCTAGCCGGCTTCAGGGAAGCCCTTAAAAGCGGCTTCCCTGCAGCCTGCCGGCAGTCCGTATTAGTTCAAGCTAATAGACAATAAAGGTGCTGAACTGTTCCTACGTCTCGACTCTTCATTCACACGCGAATCTAACACTGGTGAGGCCACACTTGGAATATTGTGCCCATTTCTGTTCTCCACAATAAAAAAAAAATGCTGAGACCCTAGAAAGAGTGCAGAGAAGAGCAATAAAGATGATAAGGAGTCTGGAGGCTAAATCGTGCAAGGAATAGTTAAAGGAACTAGGTATGTCTAGCGTAACAAGAGTTAAGGATGATAAAACAGCTGTCTTCAAGTATTTGAAAGGCAGTCACACAGATGAGGGGGTTGACTATTCTCCAAAGCACCTGAGGACAGGACAAGGAGCAATGGGTGGAATTGCTAAAGAGAGATCCAACCTGGAACTAAGGATAAATTTCCTGACAGTGAGAGCAATTAATCAATGGAACAGGCTGCCCCCTGGAGTTATAGAGTAACTGTTCAGTAAAATCTCTTTTACTGGAGATTTTCAAGAAAAGATTGGATATCCAGTTGTCCAGCATGATATAAGGATTCCTGTCCTGAATAGGGGATTGGACTAGAAGACCTCCATGTTCCCTTCCAGCCTATGATTCTATTTTTTCAGCACTCTTTTCCTGATTTTCCTTTCAAAAGATTGTCTTTTGTTATCATCATGATGATCCTTCTGTAAGATATATCATCATTCCTGCACAAAGCTACTGAGCAGTATTTGTTTCTTTGAAGAAGAAATTGGGACTTTCTTACTTTTAATTAAATGTGCAGGATTCAGTGGCAAGACATGTATTTTAAGGTGATATAATAACAAAGCACCATGAAGCCGCAGTGAGTAAGATGCATCACAGTGCAGGAATATTATTTGCTTCTGGGAAAAATAGGCATTTACCATGCAAATTTTCACATAATTATGGTCAGTTGGAAGGATGCCATGCAATTTTTAAATTGTTCAAATATAATGGCATGAAATTCATACATGAAAAATAATCAGAGAGCCAGAGGTTCTCAGACTAGAATCAACAGATTTGTAAACACACTTGGCTTCAAGACCAGCAACTGCTTACAGCTCTACATTAGCAGTGGACAGTCAATTGTTTTCTTTGGATTCATTCTTGTTTACAATAAATATTATTTATCCAAACTGTGCCTAAGAGAACTAATCAGAGTTTTAGCCTGGAAGCCTAGCCTAGCCTTGTAAATTGGAGAACTGTGATTCGGTGCTGAATCAAGATTAGGGGACCTGATAGCATATTGCAGTAAGACTAAATGCTTTGGTGGGGGAGAGAAGAATTGTGTCTTAGCAAAATCAAGTCACTGTTTCATATTGTAGGAAGTTAGCACCTATTTTATTTTAAAATAAGAATGAAATTTCTTTTATTTTATTTGACTAAAATAAGAAATGGGACTAATTCTACAGCTGTAACTGGAAAAAGTTAATTCCTTATGTTCTTAAGACGACTTGATCCTAAGGATCTAAAAAAAAAAGTCCCTTCACTAGCAAATCTAGAGGTAGTTATGCAAAAGAGAGATCGAGAAACCTTTTTCAACCTAGCACTACCCCTTTCCAAATGTGTTGGGAGTACAGACAAAGCCTACAGAGTTAGCTAAGACCCCCGCCCCCTGGGAGTCTGACAGCCAATGGGATACATTTCTTACACAGGAACAGGAAACTCTTAAGGTGGGGCCCAACAGAGAGTATAAAACTCAGGCACTCTCAGCATCTCCCCCCTTCTCTTCTCTTCTTCAGCATCTTGAAACATGTGATCGCCTTTTCTCCAGGACCTCAAACCATGTGGTCCTGCTGTCCTCCATTAAACCATCTTTCCAAGCAGTCACCATGCTTCCAGTGTCTTTTTCCCCACTTGGAACCGAACCCAGAAGGATATTCCTTACAACAATATCCAGCAAGATATATAGTTTTGAGCATCAGGGAAAAAGTCAAGTGGGAAAATCTATTATTTTTTTAGTTGCTACACTGGAGATAGCAGATGCCCTCCACAGCAATAGGATTGGTGTCTTCACTTAGAGATGGGTTTGTTCTTTTCTCCAAGGACACCTTTTAAATATTTTGGGACTGACACTTCCAAAATCCCAGGCCGGTATGATTAATGACCATAGTGAATGAAAAGTTTTGGGACTGCAGTCCCAACATGTCTAAAAGGCCACATAGTGAGAAAGTCTGGTATCTGACTGATTGGAGTCAGTGTTTAAATGTATATGAAGATACCCAATCAATGAATTGATTAAATTAACTATCGTGATCTTAGTGTTCAACAGGGGAAAAAAACCCTGATTAACTTTTTAGGAATATTATCGATAAGGAATGATTGGATTTGGCATCTCTGTCCCATGATTAATATATACCCTGGAGATGAATACGCACAACACAACAACTTTCTTGCAGGAGGTGAACTGAGGCAGAATGAAAGAATAACATTTGGGGAGAGGGGAAGTGAGTGTGGCTTGAATGAAGATACACACACCAGGATGCAATGAGGGTTATGGAATATTAGTGGGGGTCACATTGCTCAAAGTCTGGTATTTGGTGAAGCTGATTCAGAAATGTCAGTCTATTTCATGGCCAATGTGACATGTACTTTTTTTCTGGAGCCAGAAAGGTTTAAGGAACTCTCATTTTCTTTTAAATGGTAGTATACCCGTAAGCTAAGATGGCTTGTATCGATGGTTAAATCTATATATAAAAAGCCACTCACGCATCATCACGAAATCTCCAGAACCGTAAAGCTACAAACTTGAAACTTGGCACGTATGTTCCTCTTGGCTTCTAGGTGCTCACTAAGAAAGGATTTTTTCGAAATGACCATCAGATCATTAGTTATTTCTTATATTATTATTAACATGCTCTGATGCTAAGGAGTTAGACGTTCTACTCCCCCTCCCCACCTGAAAAGAACTCTGTTCCAACTGCCAGTGGGCGTGGCCACTCATCCGGCCTGCAGGCTGGGAGTTGACATTCTGCTCCATGCTAAGGAGTTCAGTTTCGTAGCGAAGCACGGGTATCCAGCTACTAGAATATTGGTTACCATTATTTTTCTACTACTAGTTTTATATCAGGTTATTGCAGCCTTTATATTCCTTTTAGTTTAATCTTTGGAATCCTTCCAGCATACCTTTCAATTCTGTAATAAACATCCAACTATGAATGTTATTTTCTTACTTTAAAGCCGCTGCATTTATAGAAAGGTTAACTGTAGCAAATGAGGCAGGTGATCAATCTTTTCAAGATAAAGACAAGTAAATTGCAACCTATTACCTATTAATGGAATACCTTTTAAATTTGTTCAATTGATAAACATCCAGATTGGTTGGATAAACATTCTGTTCCCTTGTCCCTTCAGACCTGATCATATGACATCTGATCATAGACATATTTATGGCCAAGAAAAGTATATTCAGTAATTTGAAGGTTAAAAACAGTAACTGAGGTGTGAACGCTTTTTACTCCCCTACTCCAAGACTTTCATATCGCATTCTCTCATTATAGAATTAAGGGCTTGTAGCTTGCAAAGTGCGATAATGGCATAAAGCACAAATTAATACTGTGTATTACATCTGAAACTCTTGTGAATTATTTAAACCAGGTTTAAAAGGTTATTTTAAACAATGATTTCAGTGCATTATATGCTAGCCCTAATGGTTTTCTATATGAATATAAGCATGTGGTGGCAAGGGCAATTTCTAGAATGGAAGAAGAGCCTAGCAGGCCATGCCCCTCCCCCTCAGTGATGTAGCTTTCGGTCAGCCAGTGGTAACTGGATGCATTGGGAAGCTTGCAAGCTGAGCTGCAAGATCCCAGCTTCCTTCCCAGAAACCAGTATAAGGCATACTGCCTACAATTCACAAGGTATTAAACAGCCATGGATGACCTAATCTTCCATAAATCTGCCTCTTTTGAAAACAGCTCAAGCGGGCTGCCAATACCACAACTGCTGGCAACAAATTACACAGTGCATAAAAGTACTACTTTCAGTTGGTCCTCAATCTCTTTGGATTTGGTTTTGGTGAATGGTTCCAACACTAGGAGAAAGGGAGGATATTATTACCCTTGCCATATTATTTATGCCATGCTACATATGCATGTATGGTGTGTCTTTTTACTAAACTTATATGCTTCCCCTCTCACTTTGTGTTTGTTTGTTTATGTATGTCTATCCACTCTACCCTTTTACCCTCCGAGCTAAAGAATCCCAACTGTTGGAGTATCTCCTCTTGGGAGCTATGTTTCAGTTCTCTTATCAACTAGGTTGCCATCTCCTCATCTTTAAAAAAATATTAAAACTTTAGAAATGTCCTTTTTTATTCACCATATGGATTCACCATAGATTTGTGTAAGAACATTCTTACATTCAGAATTTCCTCCCTAATTATTCAAGGGATGGACTTTGCTTTGTTTACAATTGTTCTACCCTGAATTCCACCATGACTTCAAGATTCCTTTCCTCATTAATCAACTGTAAGCACAGATTCCATTAATGGCACTGTGAAGCGGTATATAAGTCTAAGTGCTATTGCTATTGCTAGTGAAGAGATGACTCTGGATTTCTTGTGCCGACTTGCATAACTTGTTTACAAATGTACATTCACCACTTTGAAGAATTCCTACTCACCCTATATCAAGAGATGCTTTGGGATTTTACTATCCTGAACACAGTATGTCACAGAAGTGAGTACACCCCCTCACATTTTGTAAATATTTAAGTATATCTTTTCATGTGACAACACTGAAGAAATGACACTTGGCTACAATGTAAAGTAGTGAGTATACAGCTTGTATAACAGTGTAAATGTGCTGTCCCCTCAAAATAACGCAACACACAGCCATTAATGTCTAAACTGCTGGCAACAAAACTGGGTACACCCCTAAGTGATAATGTCCAAATGGGGCCCAAGAAGCCGTTTTCCCTCTCTGGTGTCATGTGACTCATTAGTGGTACAAGGTCTCAGGTGTAAAGGGCGAGCAGGTGTGTTAAATAAATGTTCTGTGACATACTGTAGTTCGGTACAGGTAGTCCTCGACTTACGACTACAATTGAGCCCAACATTTTTGTTGCTAAGTGAGACATTTGTTAAGTGAGTTTTGTTCTACTTTACAACCTTTCTTGCCACAGTTGTTAAGTGAATAATTGCATAGGGACCTTGGTGAGGGACTTTGAAAACAACTTTTTGAAATTCCACAAACACAATATCTTGTTGCCACTAATAAAAATAAAAAGCTTTGTCTCACTTACCAAAAAAAAAAAAAGGAAAGGGCAGGGAGTCAGGGCTTAACCTTTGCAAAAGGCATATTTTTCAAGGCCATTCTGCTGTCTCTATTCTGAATGATGGCTTGTTGCTCCTGATGAGCTGTCTTCATTTATTTTTGACTCTTTGCATCCAGACTGGTAAAGCGTGCCTAGAAGCCTTCATCCTTTGATGACTTGGCACTCAGGTATATCTGTGGAATTGGGCAATTGTTGTAAGGTTATAAATAGATGATAAAGTAGCAACATTCCACTGCACAGTCCTGCAAAGAAATCATCTCTGGGTGTTCTTTTCTGGGAGCAAGGTGAATAGTTGCTAAATGCAGTATTGGAATATTATTTCTTTTCAAAGCATTATTCTTGAGGGCAGGATTATTCCTATATTCCCCCCCTGCTTATGCTGATGATGTTTGATCCTTTAAAGCAGGGGTGTCAAACTCACGTCGTCACATTGTCATCACGTGACGTATCACAACTTTTTTCCCCTTTGCTAAAATGGGGGTAGGCATGACCAGCGTGTGACACATCCGGCCCGCGGGTTGTGAGTTTGACACCCCTGCTTTAAAGAATCGTTCTGGCAGATGTATTGATGTGATATACTACTATTCATGTCGTCATCCCAACCATTTAACAAAACAATTTTTCTCCAATGTTCTGTTTTTGTCTCTTTTGATATAAATCCATGGGCTGCTTTTGGAGGGATTGTTGTGTATAATTCTTTCAGCATGGCAACTGAATTCCTATATTTGTTTAATGAAATTGTGGACTATTAGCTCAACATTTTATTTTATACTCTGAGATCATTTTGCAACTCTGAATTTATGGGAAACGATACTATAAAAATCTTAATTCTGAGCCAAACGCTGGTAAGGGTTGATGAGGTATCCAATTTCCTAAATGGTCATTTTCTTTCCAAATTTTGCCACAATAAGGTGCAATCTCATGACTTCATTCCCATTTAATTATACTTAGTAAGTTTCCCTCCTCACTCAGCACCTGGATTGCATATTTCCTTTGATTAGTAGCTTAAGCAGTGCTTAAGGCAGAGTCCCTCTGTGAGGGAGATGGATGGTTTTAAAAATTGGATAAATAAAATAAAAATGCATAATACTACTCTACTGCCCCATCCCTGCTGGTGATAGTCAGCAGAGCTGAGCCCAACTGAAAAAAAAACCCACTATCCAATTATACAGATGAACTTTCTCCAATACAATCCTTCCCACACATTCTAGAGCTGCCATCATCCACAGCTAGTACAGCAAAGACAATAATAAACCAGGTGGAAAAATAATCTAATTTATGGGAATCCAATGCTATGTTCCCAACATTTCCACTTTCTATTGACTGTGGAGATATTCTTCTCAGAGCATAGGGTCATCCAACTATAATTAGGGCACACAGAATAAGATCTGGTTTTTCAGGAAGCAGACAAGATGGATAAACAATGGCTTTTCAGATGCTAATATCAAAATCTCAGTTTCCCTGGGATGGGTCTGGTAGCTGCAGCGTGCCTGGAAGGCTGCATGTTCCACTCTCCTCTGTTAAAACTGTATCATGTATTATTTATTTAATCAGTTTTTATATAGCTTTAGTTTTATATTTTATATAGCTTCACAAATCAAGGAAAGTGAATTTGAAAACGTTTTATTTCAATCAAAAGTGCTTGGTGGGTTTTTTCACTCCATTATCCCTTGCTTAGCACAATTTCAGTTTGTCCCATGTTGCATTCCAGAGAGGTTAAGTGAATGTCAGTTTTCTTTATGGACACATTCGTGTTGTTGTTTTTTTTTAAAGGCAGCAATTACTAGGCTCCATGGAGAAAGAAGAATGGGGTAAAGTAACCCTATTTCCCCACAGCAGACTGCTGTGATTCAGTGATATTACCTTCATATTTTTGTCTAGTTTCAGAAGAAATCTAAAAGCTTCTGTAATTTCTCTCCTGCTCCTTATGTAACAAAGCACCTGCATACAAAATAAAACAAACGAGGCCAAATTCCATTATCTGCTACTCCTGTCCCAAGGCCAAGACAGCACAAGTGAGTCAGGGTTCTCCCTTACGTCTGCTGCTTACACATTCCCCCAGTCTGTGAGTCAGCAAAAAAAAAAGTATGTTGATAGGAATTGCACTGCTGGGCAGCCAAACCTTCTTGTGCCTCAGGCACCGTCCCCTGATCTGCCTTTTCAGATTCAATGCAACTCAAAGAAAATGATTGGATGAGCAGGGGAGTGGACTAGAAGACCTCCAAGGTCCCTTTCAACTCTGTTATTCTATTATTTTGATACCTCTGGGTTCATTTTTCCCTCCCAAGGAATACCCAGTCGTCACTGGGTAAAACAACCACCAATCATATATATTAACATATACCGGTATATTTGTAACTTTATTCCATGTCTTAACATAATTATTTGAAATCACACAATTTATATTTGTTGTAGCAATACCCAAGTATTTTTCCTTTTTCTCAATCTTGAAACCCATTTTGTTCCTCAATTCTGTTTGATCTTGTATTTCCATTTTTTTTACTCCAAATCATCTGCAAAATCTATGCTTCTTTTTATATCTTTATTCCCACAATCTTCTCATTCTATTTTATGTCTCTATTCAATATTTCAAGAACCAAAATAAACAAGAGAGGGGAGAGTGGACAACCTTGTCTTGTTCCTTTTTGTATCTTACATGGTTTAGTTAAATCTCCATTAACAATTTCTTATGCTGTCTGAAAAATATAAATCAATTTCACCCATTTTATAAAATTCTCTCCAACATTTGTATTTTCCAAAACTTTAAACAGTAAAGTCCAATTCAAATTGTCAAAAGCTTTCTCTATATCTAAAAACATCAATGCAGCTTGTTTTTCATTATGTTGTTGAAAATATTTCAAAATGTCCAATACAGTTCTATCATTATTCTTTAACTGTCTTTTAACTGTAATATGTATATACCATGATATAAGATCATACACCAGAGTAATATACATGTTGTGCAGAATATGACGTACATATGGAAACGTATGACTAGTTTTTTCCCCTAACTACTTGTATAAGGATTATTCTTTATATTATTCATGTTGTCTTGTATTCTTGTATGGACTGCACCAGTAGAGGCTAAACCAATTTCGTTGTATACATGATGTACAATGACAATAAAGGCTTTGAAACATTTCTTTTAGGTAAAAACCTACATTGATCCTCCTGAATAAATTTTTGCAAAATTATTTTCAACTTTCAGTCAAAATCATTCTGAAGAAGTTATAATTATTATTCAATAGTAATATTGTTCTGTAGTTTCCTGCTAAATTTAAATCTTGTCCCTCAGTTTTATACTGGTCTCTTTCGTAATCTCTGGCACCTTTCCTCCCTGTAAAATAGAATTCATCATGTTTTGTAAAGATTGTAAAAGTTCCTCCTCAAAGCATTTATGATACAGACTCAAGATGCAAATGGCACTCCCAGAGAAAAATACACAAAAATCACAATAGATGCCACAACAAATGGAAAAAGATGATACTGAATTAGTGCTAGAGTTACTGATGGTGTTAAAACTGTGTTTGTAAGTAACCTGAAAAGCAGTAATCAAGCCTAGGGAGGGAAAGCTCCCATACTGCTCTGAGTAACATATCTTGTACACTATTCAGCATAATATAACAATGGTAAAACATGTATGATGAGAAGGAGTGTTTTGGATAGAACAGGCTGACATGTCAGTCCAACTCATTATGTTTGTCCTGCCGGAAGAGGAGGAGGAGGAGGAGGAGGAGGGGGAGGGGGAGGGGGAGGGGAAGAAGAAGAAGAAGAAGAAGAAGAAGAAGAAGAAGAAGAAGAAGAAGAAGAAGAAGAAGAAGAACAACAACAACAACAACAACAACAACAACAACAACAACAACAACAACAACAACAACAACAACAACAACAACAACAACAACAACAACAACAACAACAACAACAAGGTTATTAGTTTCACCTCTTTCTAATCAATTTCACAATAGGCTCTTTCCAGGCATTCTGAATGAATAAGAGAGGGACGCTCTTGAAATTTGTAGTAGCTTAAGTGAAAAAGAAGTGAGATGGTATCTGCAGCCCTCCATCACAGGCCTGCAGATGAAAGGGCAGAAGGGCTCAACAGCATTGACACATCTGTGCACACATATAGCCAAGGACTAGCACTTAAAAACAAGTGTCCTAACTCCTGGTTCACAAAAAGTCTGTCTAATTCCTGACCACACTCATGGACAGATAGCTCCAAATGCCCCATCTCTCCAACACCTAGGCCAAAATAGCCACCAAGATCAGTACTAGGTGACTGGGGATGAGGAGATGTGTCCCCAGCAGCCTAAAATACCTATAGGAGCTAGGCAGATCCTAGCCTTATGGCTTGCAACCAGCCAGATGTCCTAAATTGTCAAGCCTTATGTCTGGAGAAATTTAAAACTGAAACTAATAGGGATCAATTTAGGGTAGTTCAGCAAAATCTGGAAATGAGAGGAAGCTGATAGCATGAGAATGTGTCTTTTTAAAAAGCCTAACAAGTCATCTTGTGCTGACATTAGCAGGATGTGAGGATGAGCCCCTGGGACTGATACAGCAGTATTTAAGCTATCATTGTGATTCCACTTCATAGTAGTATCCTTCTAATGAGACGTAATTCTCACATTTGGTAGGCTTTTCAGGGGAAAAACCCTGGGATTGAAACATACTGAAAATAAAATGTATAGTTTACTGTGTTAAACTATGGAGAGATTTGAAATTAACATATTTCCTGGTAATAACTAACAAAGACGCACTGAGATGAATGTGTGAGGAAATGCATCCTATATCCATCAAGCAAGCCCTGTGCATGTCTGTTAAAATATAGATAACACTGTTCCCTGTATTTTGAAGTGACCTATAGCACAAGTGATTCCTTACTATGGAATGAGTTCTCCACGTACTGTGTCATTTTAAATGGAGCATGTAATATAGGTGTACAGATTATATACATTTAACCAGGGTTTGGCAACAAATGTTGGCCTTCCTGATTGGTGTGTTCTTCTCTAGAGTAATTGGTCATGTTGGTTGGAGATTTGGGGAGTTGTACTCCCACCCAACACATCTAGGCACTGCTACTGTAGGATGGGGATAGCTTTTCTGGAATGCAGTTTATAATTGCCCCAAATAGATTTGAATCCCTAAACCTGGCTTTAATACAGCTCAACAAATCTGGGGCTACAATGCACTACATTTTGAAATTAGGGAGAATGTTAGCAATTTCATAGGGATTACAAACAGAATATTCTGTGCAAAGCCTAGATCAAATCAGCTGGCCGGCGCGCACATGCGTGCTGGAGCTAAGCTAGGGTAACAGCTCACGTGCCGGCAGATATGGTTAGTGATGGCGAACCTTTTTTCCCTCGGGTGCCAAAAGCGCGCGCGTGCATGCTATCGCGTGTGCATGCGTGCCCACACCCATAATTCAATGCCCCCACACATGCCCCGCCCCTTACGCACCACCTGTGGCACACGTGCCATAGGTTCGCCATCATGGGCCTAGATCCTTTGTAGATCTTTCTGAAGCCAAAGCTGTTTTATACATTTTAATAAAGCAACATTAAAATATTACACTACTTCATTTCGTAGGCATCCAGGACTTCACTATGAACATGATACTAAAGCAGTATTATTGGAAAATAGAAAGGAATTTATACTCAGTAGAAATTTGGCTTTTTTCCCCCTATTACTTTTGATGTCTGCCTAGATTAGAATAAGACCGGCACATACTCTATGTACTAATTCTATATATGAATGTTCTGGATGGTCCTATTTATATACTAATGCTTCTTTTCTAAAAAAAAAAAAAGCTATTTGGACCCCAGCTAATTATAGTTAATTGCTGAGAGCATACCAAAAAACAGACTGACAAGATAATATTTTGCAGTAAGCCATATATACATTGAACACAACTCAGAGAAAAATTAAACCTAATGAAGTCATTGAGTGAAAAACCATACAGAACAATCCTATACATACCTCTTCTCTTGTGGGGAAGGAACCTGTCACTCTTTAAAGAAGTTGATACTTTTTTATTTTATGTCATCATGATGATTTTCTATATTATTCATGTTGTTTTGTATTTTGTTATGGATTGCACCAGTAGAGGTTAAATCAATTTCGTTGTATATATGTACAATGACAATAAAGATTATGATTATTATCCCTTTTATTCATTAAACATGAAACTCAAGTCAACTGAACATTTAAAAATCTGTTACAAATACCATTGACAGGTGCTAATGGTTGATACGGGTTGCTGCCAGCGTCCTAGGTATCAACCAAGTATCTTCTTAAAATATATGATGTTCCGAGTAGCGCAGTTTTTTGCAGTTCCGCTGGTGTTATTGCAGGAAGCTGCAATTTCTTGATGTGTTTTGTGAAATTCTTGCAGAGGTGGGTTCCTCCCGGTTCGCACCGGTCCTATAGAACCGGTAGCAAACTGCTGGTGACGTCACGGAGCCGGTTCTGTCGGTGCCGGTCCGTGGATGCCGCCATCTTTTTTTTGAATTTTTTTGGGGGGGGGATTTTTTTTTGAATGTTTTGCTATATTTTTTCTTCTGCACATGCGCAGAAGCCGAGTCCCCAGCACTGCGCATGCGCCGCCATCTTGTTTTTGGCTTTTTGGGGGGGGGGAATTTTTTGCGAAATTTTGGCACTGCGCATGCGTGCGTGCGACACGGCCACACAGCGCGCAATGCGCGCACAGCCACGTGGCCCGGGAGGAAGCAAACCGGCGGCGAGGTAAGTTAGAACCCACCCCTGAATTCTTGGACATGTTACCAAGTGCCCCGATGACAATGGGTATCACTGTTACATGTTTCATCCATAGCCATGTAGTTTCGATGGCCAGGTCGCGATATTTCGTAATTTTTTCCAGTTCTTTTTCTTCGACTCTGGCATCTCCTGGTACAGCGATATCAATAAACTGTACTCTTCGGCCCTCGACAACCATGATATCTGGCGTGTTGTGTTCCAAATGACGATCTGTCTGTATTCGAAAGTCCCACAAGATCTTCACCGTCTCATTTTCGGTAACTATTATTCTTTATTCTATTCGGTAACTATTATTCGGTAATAATAATAATAATAATAATAATTATTATAATTATAATAAATTACTACTACTACTACTACTACTACTACTACTACTACTATCCAATTAATCGTAATAATTCTTCATCTGCTTTCTAAACTTTCCTTTTGGAAGTTCCAAGCAACTTGAGCTTTCCTTGTTCTGTTTATGCTAGAGACCACTGAGTGTAATCATGGGAAGATAAGATGTAAGAGGTTCTTTTGTTTGATCTTCTCTGGCACGGCTATTACTTCAGACCATCAGTCTATAGTGTTTTTCTTCTTATCCTCAGACAGGTTTGGTTTCAGATGTGGGTATGTTTGCTTCTCCATGCAGATTCATGTACACATTCTAGATAAGTTGGAGTTAATTGGCTAAGTGGTAGAGAGAGTTGCTTCCCTTTTAATTAGTAGGGGTCTGCCCCATCATTGAGGTATGAAGCCTTGGAACAGCTGTTCAGATTCTGAGTAGCAGTACTATTACTGGCAACAAGCTTTCCCTACTATATTTGATGCAGTTTTTATAGATTCAAACATAATAGCATTCTATAATATTCAAACCTGTTTACCACAATTTATTTATCTATTAAACAAATTTATATGGCCACCCCCAACTCACAGATGGTGACTCTAAGCAGCTTACAATATTAAAATTTCACAATGTAAGAACCCATAAATCATGTACCCACCCCCAGTGGTGGCAACCACAAATCACACCAGCCATTTTATTGGCTCCATATCAGCCTGGGGTCCCCAGGCCTGCTGACAGAACCACATCTTCAGGGCCTTCTGAAAAAGTATCAAGGTGGAAGGCAGACTTATTTCTAGGGGAATGGTATTCCAAAGGGAAGGAGCCACCACAAAGAAGATATTTTTATTTCTTTCAGAGATGTGACCCACAACATACCTTGTCTTCGCACTCTGGTAAGTTGGATAGATGTAACTGGGGAAAGGCAGTCCTTCAAATAACCTGGTCCCAAGCCATATAAGGCTTAAAAGGTGATAACCAGTGCCTTGAATTGCATCCAGAAGCAAATTAGTAACCATTGCAGCTCCTGCAAAAGGTGTAACACAAGTGAAGATCTTGACATGCGCAAAACTATGCAGGCAACTGCATTTTGAACCAACTGCAGCTTCAAGGGCAGCCCCATATAGAGCACATTACAACAGTCCAAACAGGAGGTGATTGGGGCATGACTTACTATGAGGGAGGCATGTTGTTCAAGGAATTGGTGTAACTGGTGTACAATTTGTAGTTGTAAAAAAGGCCCTCCTGGCCACAACTGCCACCTGGCTACAATTGCTACATGACTGTCACCACAATGCCCACATATTGAATAATTGTTGAGGACTGATCATATCCATTCATTTGCAAAAGTTTCCTGTGGTATCTGAGACGTCAGTTTAAGCTATTCTTATTAACCCATTAAAACCGGGGGTGGGGGTGAGGGGGTGATATCAGATTGTTTATGATGGTTTGGTTCACCCACTGCACTAAAATTATCACTTCTTTTTGCTATGTCTTGTTGACTAAGCCTCAAGGGCTTGGTTCACATAATATTCTAGGCCAAATAAATCATATTATAGATAGTTCTTGGCAGTGTCTTCTAGTGTATCATCCCACACCAGTCTGCCCCAGGTTTTAGTGCCCCCCAATTGTTTAGGCAACATTCCCATATTCCTGGTTATGCTGAATAGGAATAAAGATTAACACCCTCCAACATATCTGGAGAACACCAGGTGCACAAGGCAAGGAAAGACTATTAAACAATGGCCATCCAGAGTCACTTCTAGGGGAGATGGGTGGCATAGAAATTTAATAAGTAAAATGAATAAACAATGCAATGTCTTGGTAAGCAAGAACTCTCTTTTCTAAAAGGTCTGTATGAGCCTAAGTGCATACCTCCAGACACAATCCCAGAGCACATTCTCCAAAAAATGCAACACAGAGGCAATAGGGTAATCCTGCCAAGCACAGTTCAGACCTGTATCACTTAAACTGGTTTCCTGGCTTCCCTATGTTTTATTGAAGATTCATTTATATAGGTGATACTTTTTCTGTCAATGCTATGTGGTTAGGGATGTAGGGTTATCTTACATTTCCTTGTGAGCTTCATTCATGTCACTGGGCTTACCTAAAATTTGATAAACTAACATGAAAAATATTGGTGATCCCCATTATTAGAAAGGAAATTATGCTCTTTTATTTTTCAGCTTTTTCTCAGATTCTTTGCTTTACCTTTCCTTCATTTATACAATAAACTTTGAAGAGGGATTTAGAGATACAAGTCATTAGCTCCCTCTGCTGGCTAGACAACATTTCCGGTTTCTAATCATAAACTTCCAGGCATTTACTTTCAAGTAAGAGTTCTGGGATTGAAAGAATGAGCCCCCCCCCCCAAAAAAGGCAAACTGTTCTGTAAAGTCTCTTATTTCAGGACCTATGATTTAACAGCAAGATACCTAGCTATATTCTTTCTGTGTCACCACTACCCTGTGAAGCTGAAAAAGAATTACCTTTCCAAGGCCCCATAAGCCTCATCCTTCACATTTACTTGGGATGCATTGCATTAAAGTCAACTCTGCTTCTGAACTAAAATCCATAATATTGCACTATTAATGTTATTCAAAGGCAAAAACGGAATTGTCATTTTGATTCCCATTATCTACTATGCTTTATCATCCCTTACAATAGTACTAATGTCAACGCAGAAGGCCAGGTATCCAACCAAGAAAAATCTTATACCTAACCCACCATTATGGGATATGAATATAATACATCATGTTCATTCAAGTGAATATCCGAGGCCTGTGTACATTTGCAATAATTTGATATTTAGGGGTTTTTTCGACCTACTGTAGATGATCAAATGGATAAAGAAAACATTTAACTTCTTATCTTTTTACTAACTCTTATTCCTGACTATTAGATTAAAGGGTCTTTCCCCCAGCCATATACTTACTTTACCCATAAAATATCTGTGTGAGGATTAGATCTGGCGTGGTCAGAAGGAAACAGCTTGAGACCACAACATTTTACAACAAAACACAGATGTTAACTGTTACTTCTACAACAGTGATGGGGGGAGGAAGATGCAAAAATTGAACCTTGTTTCTGCTGGAAATATGGTGTAGGAAGTTAGCACCCACCCCTCTCCTAGAAAAATGAAATATCCTAGGAAAAATTAAAAAGGGAGAATATTATATAGAATATCCCTAGAAAAAGTGAAAAACAAGGTTTTTGAA
>QLTV01002118.1:1261517-1273509 GCA_003457575.1 Thermophis baileyi | reverse complement strand
GGGGAATCAATCAACCCACAAACAGTAACACCATGCTTTCCTCCCCTAGCTAACTCAAGCCCGGGCGTCTCGGAAGGCCTACGCCGAGAGCCAGCGAGCCAGCGATGTCCTCCCTTCGAACCGGTCCCTTCGGCCGTGGAGGCCACACCCAGTACCTTCCAGGAGCTTCCATGCTCGAGCCCCGGAGCGGCAGCAGACCTGTCCGCACAGGCCGCTGCCAACTGAATNCCTGGCCGCACAGTCCGCTGCCTCACCGCCATCTGAATTGCGCAGGTCTAGTAGGGCTTCAAAACGCCCCGCCTACCTGCGTGATTACGTATGCTGGACAGCTCCATCCAGGAGGGGAGGGGTGTTATGTTCTAACTGTTTCAACTGTGTTGCATGGTTCCAACCAGGTCCAGCGTTTGAGCGGGAAAAAGCTCAAACGCTATTGGCTGGTCTGTCTGACAGCTCCCTATAAAAGGGCAAGCTGTCAGACTGCTCTTTGCTGGTTGCTTACACAAGAGCTGAAATAAAGAGCTGCTTTGGAAGTCTGTCTCCTGTCATCTCTACCCACTATCCAACACTAATTTCCTCATAATATAGATTTGTAACAGATGAAAATCAAAACTAGTACAATTAATATGCATCAGTCCTCCGCAAAATAATCAAATGTAAAGGTGGAACTCTGTCAATAGCACTAGCAATAGCGCTTAGACTTATATACTGCTTCACAATGCTTTACAGCCCTCTCTAAGTGGTTTACAGAGTTGGCATTTTGCCCCCAACAATCTGGGTTCTCATTTTACCGACCTCGGAAGGATGGAAGGCTGAGTCAACCTTGAGCCAGTGAGATTCGAACTGCCAAACTGCTGGCAGCCGGCCGTCTGCAGAAGTAGCTGCAGTTCTGCATTCTAACCACTGTGCCATTGTGGCTCCAGTTTAACATCAACCTTCAATGGATAATTAATTTGCTTCTAGCCACTTTTAATTTTCTGTAAGCACTTCTGAATATACAACACATTCATTTTCCACTCTTTGGAAGGGTTTAGATTGATGGAAAGAAACTTGGAATTCAAAAAACAGAGGTCAGAAACGATTTAAGCCCTTCTCCTGCCAATCCTTAGCTCCAAAATAGTGTGCCTAATGTTGGGGAAAAGATAAAATTACTGAGATGTGTTGGTTAATGACCACAGTAAAGTTAAGTAAGTAAAACTACTGAGGCTGTAATACTTATTTTGCGTATAACAGCTTCATTTGCACCAGAATCTTTAGGCCTGGTTCACTTCACACATTATGTTAAACAAATGTTTGCTTACTCAATATTTATTAAATAATCCCCAATTGACTAGATTCAGGCATCACAAGGAGCTGAAAGCAACAGTTAAACACAATATATGAGTCTTATGCTTTTCCTGCAATTGCACTCTTCAGCTACTTACCTCATTTGCCTGATTTTGCTGCAGAACGTGTGGAGCACTAGAAGCAGCAGCAGATGAGGGATCTGATCCAGGACTTTTTCCAGTCCTAAGGCACGTAGGGCTGAGTGAAGAGCCGCACAAAGGAAGCCTGCTGCCTCCTTGCAAGCAAGGGGTTCTCACCAGCAATCGCTTGCATCAAGTGGGGATTCTATTTTAGAACCACTGCTAACATACATTTTTGCTACAATGTCAATCAGACTGATGGGCCTACAATTGCTAGTATCCATTTTATTCCTTTTTTTGTATATGGGGACAACTTTTGCCATCTTCCACCCAGCTGGAATATTTAACTCCAATTTCATTTTAAATTGTTTTTATAGGATTTTATTAATCATTTGTGTTTTGAACTCTGTATTTTGATATGGCCTATGGGCTAATCAATAAACTAAATTAACTAACCACTGCTAACAAGTAATTCCTCATTGGGAACAACTCAGAGGTGGGTTCCTCCCGGTTCGGACCGGTTCGCCCAAACTGGTAGCGACCTGCTGGTGACATCACAGTGATGTCACGAATCCAGTTCGGTCGGTGCCGGTCCGTGGGCGCCGCCATCTTTTTCTTTAAATTTTTTTTAATTTTTTTTTTAAATTACGGGGTTTTTTTCTTCTGCGCATGCACAGAAGCCGAGTTTCCAGCACTGTGCATGGGTCACCATCTTGTTTTTGGTTTTTTGGGGGGGGGAATTTTTTTGGATTTTTCAGGACTGCGCCCACGAGGCGCGGGAGGAAGCGAACTGGCAGTGAGGTAAGTTAGAACCCACCCCTGGAACAACTACTCTGTCTGAATTTCTGCTTGTGGAAACACTGTTCTTTTGGACCAGGGCTGCTTCTGATTTACCAATGTCACTTCTGTCACTGCTTTGAACTTGCCTAATGGGAACTTGCTTGAGACTGTCTATGCAACTGTATGCACACCCTGCCTGCCACTGCTATAATTAATCTATTATAGATTAATTATAGTTTATATCCTTTTGAACTGTAGGCATGTATGTGTATGTGTATGTGTATGGGTGCTGGGACAGGACAATGAACTTGTTAAAAAAGAGGCACTCGTACTTCCACTGGTGGACTTGTAAAAAAAATGCAGCTGTATAAGGCAATAATCAATGCTCAGAGGGAGGAGGTTCTCCCCTAGCAGGCAGTAGCTAATTAGAGTGGAGGTATTTGCCTCCAGTGACATTAAGTCCAGTAAGTACTTGAGCCAGCGTAGGTCAGAAAATGCCACCTGTGATGTGTAGCAGAAAAAGACTGGTGCAAATTGCCTTCCACATGGGCTGAATGCAGGTAAATAACAACATTGTGTGTTCCTATTCTTGAGAAATCTGTCAGTGGCTTGTACTTGTGTGGGAGAAAGCCAATCATCAATCTCTTTTCTATATTTCTAACATTCGTCAAATCTGTTTCAACCCAGCTAATGTTATGTAATGGTATGTGGGAGTGAGTTTGGGAGACAGAGCAATCATCAGACCCAGGCAAGGGAACAGTCAGATAAAAGGCAGTTTAGCCCACAGCAGGAATGTAGGCAGGGCAAAGGCTCAGAAGAGATCATCATCATCCCTGCTTTTCTTGAGCTGTAAAGGGGCCAGAAGTACTTTCACACTTGCAAGATTCTGTTAACATAACCTTATAATGAAGTAGAATTACGGTAGCTCATCTAGTCATGTTCCCTATCTGATCTACCCAGTAAGGCTGACAGGCTTGAAGAACTTGGTTTTACATTATTTTTCACGGAGGCTATAACCTCTAGCAGGGGTGAAATCCAGCAGGTTCTGACAGGTTCTGGAGAACCGGTAGCTGAAATTTTGAGTAGTTTGGAGAACCGGCAAATACCACCTCTGGCTGGCCCCCGAGTGGGGTGGGAATGGATATTTTGCAATATCCTTCCCCCAGGAGTGGGGAGGGAATGGGGATTTTGCAGTATCCTTCCCCTGCCACGCCCACCAAGCCACACCACGCCCACCAAGACACGTCCACAGAACCGGTAGTAAAAAAAATTAGATTTCACCACTGACCTCTAGTCTCATAATCCTAGCTGTTTGACTAGTAACCTACTTACAAATTGCTCCCAAAATTCATATCTCCACTATAATAATGTAGCATAGCATTATATCTATTATTGCCAACATTCCTGGAGTGACTGTACTGAAACCTAAAAATCTCATCTCTTTTTTAAAACTCAGATGTTAGCTCCTATCACTACATTGAATTTCTAAATTGCCCTTTGCTGCCATCCAGTGAATGGAAAAGAATTTAGTCAATAAAAAGGGGCATTTGGCTGGAGCTACAGTTTGGTATAGTAACTTGATTACTTTCCACTTCCTACTCCTTGCTTTTATGGTCTCATGTGTTTTTTGAAATATTTTTTTCTGAGTTGGAAAATTGAATACTGGGTCTAAGAAAAGAACGTGACAGCGGTGCAGTTTTCAGAAAACAAGGAAATTACAACTTCTGTTGACAAATATATGTTTTGTTTAAGGTTTTGTTCTACATGTTGCCACCATATCCAGCTATTGGCACTGTAGTCCATATAGTTAAGATTGGAAAGCTAGCAGGTACCAGGGAAAGTGAGAGTTGGAATAAATAACAAAATTGTTTGGCATTTAAATTTTCTGAAGTCACTTTTATCAAATATCCATCCAATATGAAACAATAAGATATACGGGTATGTGTTATATTTAATTTATTGCAGTGGTTCTCAACCTTTCAGAGCCGGTCGCCAAGGTAGCACGAGGCGCTGCCCACCCGCCCGGACGCCGCCCGGACGCCGCCATTTGGGTTCTTTTACCCTCTGCGCATGCGCAAAGCTTTCTGCACATGCGCAGAGGGTAAAAGAACCCAAATGGCGGCGTCCGGGCGGGTGGGCGAAGTCTCCCACTTGTGTCGCTACTGGCTATCCGGCGACCCGCAGGCATGGCCGAACCAGGAGCATTTCACCCCTGCAGTGACGGTGGCACCAAGATGGCGGGCTAACGCACGTGGCGACCCCTGTGAAATGGTCATTTGACCCCCAAAGGGGTCGCAACCCACAGGTTGAGAACCACTGATTTATTGTTTTAATTCTCCTTAAATCTAAAGCTGAGAAGCATTTCTGCTCTATGAAGAACATAGAAGAAATCTACCTAAATTCCCGTTCTTGGTGAATCAACACAGCTTCCTATGATTTCACAGAACTGTAAGTCATGAAGAAAGATACAGAAAGTTTCTGTTATGGCATCATTGTATAAGGCAGTGATGGCGAACCTTTTTTTGCTCGGGTGCCAAAAGGGCGCGCCTGATAGCGTGCGTGCGCGTGCCCACACCCATAATGCAATGCCCTTTCCCCGCGCATGTGTGCACAACCCCCTCCCCCGTGCTGCCACACACACCCCCACGAATCCACGCATGCCTCACTGAAGCCTCCAGACTTCCGGTAAGCCCGTTGGGTCTGTTTTTCCCCATCCACAGGCTCCGGAGGCTTTCCTGAAGCCTGGGGAAGGCAAAAACGGCCTTTCCCCCCCCCCGCCCTCCCGAAGGCCGAAAATCAGCTGGCCAGCGCGCACATGTGTGCTGGAGCTGACATAGGGCAACGCCTCATGTGCCCTCAGATATGGCTCCGCGTGCCACCTGTGGCCTTTGCCATCACGGTCATAAGGAATTACTTTAATTGTAGGGTGGAGGAAAAGCTTAAGGTTCTCTTCCAAGCCTGCATAATTTGATCAGCTGTATCAGCAACTGTGCACTGTATGTAATGAACTTACCTGCCTGTAAAAAAAAAAGCTAACACAGTCCTAGACTACATTAACAGAGGGATAGAATCAAGATCACATGAAGTGTTAGTACCCCTTTATAATTCCTTGGTAAGATCATGCTTGGAATATTGCATCCAGTTTTGGTTGCCATGATATAAAAAATATGTTGAGGCTCTAGAAAGAGTGCAGAGAAGAGCAACAAAGATGATTAAGGGACTGGAGGCTAAAGCATACAAAGAACGGTTGCAGGAACTGGGTATGTCTAGTTTAATGAAAAGGACTGGGGGTGAATGATAGCAGTGTTTCAATATCTAAGTGGTTGCTACAAAGAAAAGGGGGTCAATCTATTCTCCATAGTACCTGAAGGCAGAACAAGAAGCAATTGATGGAAACTACGCAAGGAGAGAACTAAGGATAAATTTCCTGACAGAACAATTAATCAGTGGAGTGACTTGCCTCCATAACTAGTGGGTGCTCCAATATTGGATGTTTTTGAACAACCATTTGTCTGAAATGGTATAGGGTTTCCTACTTGAGCAGGAGGTTGGATTAGAAGATCTCTAAAGTCCCTTCCAATTGTCTTATTCCGTTATTCTCTGCAGTTTAGTATTATTAGATCTCTTTCTTGGACTATATAAAGGAGATGAGAGCAGAATAAATTACACAATGAAAAGCTTCCTAAATTTTATTTTTGTGGCTTTCCATCTTCACTGAATAAATCATCAGAAAAGAAGCAGCAGATCTGGATATGATAGAAGTGCAGAGGACCAAGTAGACCTTCAATCTAGTCCCCTACTTAGTGCAGGAAATCCAGAGCTTATCCAGTTGAGAGCTATCCCTTAAGACTTCCATCTTTGGAAAGCCAATTCTTCCCTAGATCCCAAGGCCATTTACATCATTTCTTCTTAACATTCCATTGGGTTGAAAAAGAACTCCTTTAATATTCAGTCACAGTAAACCTCTCTTACTTAAATTAGCTGGACCAGGACCTGTTCTCTGAACGGCAGTGAACTTTTTTTTTTTACCCTTTACCAGAGGTGGGTTCCTCCCAGTTCGCCCAAACCGGTAGTGACCCACTGGTGATGTCACAATGATGTCATGGATCCGGTTTGGTCAGTGCCGGTCCGTGGGCGCCACCATCTTTTTTTTAAATTTTTTTTTAATTTATTTTTATTTTCTTCTGCGCATGCGCAGAAGCCGAGTTTCCGGCACTGCGCATGCGTTGCCATCTTGTTTTCGGCTTAAAAAAAATATTATTTTGCACTGCGCATGCGCGTGCGCAAAGCGCACACGCGCCCATGAGCCGCGGCCACGCAGCGCGGGAGGAAGCGAACCGGCAGCGAGGTAAGTTAGAACCCACCCCTGCCCTTTACATGTACCTTTTACCATTGAGAAATCGGCAGACTGCTTTTATGTTCATTTTCAGTTTCTCCTTTTCAGATGAAATACCAATTCCTTCGGTCTTTTCTTAAGTATAAAGATGATTCAGCCAGTCAAATGTTTGCTGCCCATTTGCTCTTATAAGATTTGTTCTATAAAGTGTCTTAATTGTCTCTTAAAGAAATTCATTTGCTTCTAGGACATGGCACGTATCTTCCAAACTTTCGAAGTACAGTATGATGTTTCTGAGAAAATATTATTTTTCCAAGCTGGCAGGGACCTTATAATTTGGAGCATCACCCAGAACAGATCTGTGCATATATCATGTCCCCATTGATTTCAAACAGTGCCTCCCTCCTTCTTGACATCAGACAAATGAGCAAGACCAAAATAATAACCTAATCAAGGAACTATAAGGAGAAAAATGGGCAAGCAATCCCCATATAAACAGGGAAAACCCCACACTCACTACAATTATTATATTACCTTGTGGGGTGCTGAATTGTCCTGCAAACAAGTAACCAAGTTCAAGATAGCATCTAGGATTCCATAGTTCAACCCTGAGCTGCATATATTCTTTTTTATTGGAAGAAAGGTTATTGTTAGGACACTGAATGTGAAAGCATATTAAGTATTTTAGTTATAATAGGTCTATGTACTAAATAACCCACAGTAATAAATCTATATATTCTACTTAAACCATTTTATATAGATAGGTGTACATATAACTATAGATAAAATGTTTTCTTTTGATTTGTTTTACTATTTGGGGAACTTGCTAAAGAGCAGGTGTCAATTTGATGCTATTTTTAAATGTAGAATTAAAGTGGTCTACTTCAATATTCTGGTGAATGTCATTCAGAGCCGAGGTGGCGCAGTGGTTAGAGTGCAGCACTGCAGGCTACTTCAGCTGACTGCTTAGCTGCAGTTCGGCAGATCGAATCTCACCGGCTCAAGGTTGACTCAGCCTTCCATCCTTCTGAGGTGGGTAAAATGAGGACCCAGATTGTTGGGGGCAATATGCTGACTCTGTGAACCGCTTAGAGAGGGCTGTAAAGCACTATGAAGCGGTATATAAGTCTAAGTGCTATTGCTATTGCTATTTGATTTTCTCTTAAAAATCTACCTCAACACAAACATTTCTTTGAACACCAATAAAAGATTTCTGTGGTTTCCACCACCCCCTGTAGAACAAACCAGCTTTACCTGCTTTCAGATGCATTAAAGAGATGTGTTTATCAGCCAATTAAATATTGATTCCATCTTTGTTTTAAAATATTAGGCAGCATTTTTCATAGATTTTGCAAAGGAGCATGAATATGTATTCACTAAATATTTAATTGTCTTAAAAGCTGCAATCTCCACACACAAAACAGATTTGAAATCTGACAGATTTGAATTACAGTAGTCCCGTGTATTTTTTGTATGTTCTGCAAACTAGCAGAACTGCACCTATATCCATAGTTACTAAAATATGTATAGTTTGACTTTACTTTCAAGTTAGAAGTCAATATAGAAAGGAAGGTCAGTGTTCTCTCCTTTCACTGTTTCCTGCAGCTGCTGGCCAATAATAGAGTATACAACATGGTTTCTTCCACCAAGCACCTTACAGAATACTAAGCACACACCATGTGTGCATATGAGTCTATTTCAAAGAGAGAGTTCCCAAGGAGCCCAACAGCAGCCCAAGAGACCTCTCTATTGCATCCATCCAGTTCTTGCTCCAAAGAAACCCACTAACTTATGATGCAGGAAAAAAAGACCATATCTACTTTGTCCACAATGGATGTGGTGGCTACGGTGCTGAATTTGGAGCAGGGACTGATTCAAGTTACTACTTGATCACGGAACCTATTGGGTGACTTTGGGTTATTTGCTCTTGCACCCCAGCCAGTATTTCTCAACCTTGGCAACTTTAAGATTTATGGACTTGAACTCCCAGAATTGCTGGCTAGGAAATTTTGGGAGTTGAAATCCACATATATTAAAATTGCCAAGGCTGAGAAATACTGCCCTAGTCTACCTCACAGCTCAGAGAGCACAAAGTCCAGAAGCACCAATGACCCCTCATTACAACCCTGAGCTACAAATATTCTTTATAGGGGATTTATTGTGTGGATAAACTGAGGATTGAGCCACATATGTAATAACAAGAAAGAAGGCTGGGTGGAAATAAAGACATTAAAGACATTAAACCATACTGTAATTTGCTTGTGAATTAGCAAGTTTTATGAACTAGTTGCTGTCATTTCTAAACCTTGCTAATGGCTCAGCATGTTGTACAACTCCAACAACTATTTCCTTAATTATTATTATTATTTATTATTTATTAAATTTGTATGCCGCCCAACTCCCAAGGGACTCTTAATCAATAAGCAAAAGTTGAACAAAGCCTAGGTTTGCTCAATGTATGAACACAGCCATGTTGTTAGTAGTCAGCTACTTTTTAGTGACAGAATAGTTAATATACATTATCTGCGTATACTAAATTTTCAAAAACAGTTTCCTATCTTTCTTCTAGAATTTTGTCCAGACTCCATACTCAGAATATGTCTGCATCAAAGTTATGAGAACCCATGTGACTCTTTGAACCCAAGTTCCTTTGAATGATAAATTGAAATAGATGGGCAGATCTTTTAAATGTGTAGGTTTCCAAGACTTTTCTCCACCCCATTGTCTCAATCTGAAAACTAGGCAGTGGGAAAAGCAGGGATTTGGGAAAGATTCCCTGGCCAATGCCTCTCCTCTGAGGGGTTCTTCCCCAGACCAAAATAATGTAATGGGGCATTTTGCCAGGATAATAATCCACTAACCTTCCTGATCTTTCATCGGATGGCAATCTCACCCGTCCACATTGGAAGACTGGTCCTGAAGGGAAAACGTTTCAATATTCTTGGTACAGTAGTCTTAAAAAGGGACAAGATAATTAAAAGTGTAACTGTTAACTCAAGAATCTCTAGAAATGGACAGATGTGGATTATGGTAATAACATTAGGTTTTATTATATACCTTTGTGTGTGATATATAGTAATTAAGTCATCACAAAAAAGACATGTTATATTTCATGTTAATTGTGAAAGTGCTTTTAATGTAGTACGTGGTTGAATGTGTGATAGTACAACTATTCCATTTTTCTCACTATGGATTATAACTATGACCCAAATTACTATCTTAGGGGCATTCCAGAAGCAATTTTTAAAGTTCTGTGCACAATCTTCTGGCATTATGATGTCATGCTCTTCTACTGTGCTTTATTCTGTCATTTATGACTTAAAAACCACTTTCAAATTCTAGTAACTAATCTTTTCTACTGCAACATCTCTCAGGTAACATTGTTATGGCTATTCTTTCTATATTGAAAATAATCAGAATGTAATTATTACATTTCTATAATATATAACACTACATAATCTTTCTAAATTATATAGCAAAAAACAAATGGCATATTGATAATGTATGGTATATATACAATCTTGGATGAATAGCTATATAAACATCAAATGTCACAAATTATTAGTTTTGCAAGAGTAGTATCAAAATAAATAGGGAGGCAGAATTCACTTTGGAATTTGTCACAAAATTTGGTTCCTGTATCTGCATTACTGTGGCATGATGTACTGTTGCTAATTAGTTGTTGCTTAAAGTTTAGTGATTATTTGTATATAAATCCAAGCCTACCACTCAGATCTGCCAGGGTGGAAATTGAGGATATGCTTGTACTGTTGAAGAGAAATGTCCAGAATAACTGGACTAGGTTTTGAATGACGGCAAGGTGAAAATTATTCACATGCTGATCAAATTTTATCAGACCCTCGTTTTCATACTAAAGATGTGAATGTCTCTCATATAAAAAAGAGCATTTGGGGGACAGAAACTATGGGTTTAAGCGCTGTAGCTAATTTAAATATGTATGCAGTGTATACATGGGATTCAATTTTTTTTTACTACGGGTTGTATGGGTGTGGCTTGGTGGGTGTGGCAGGGGAAGGATACTGCAAAATTCCCATTCCCTCCCCACTCCTGGGGGAAGGATACTGCAAAATCCCCATTCCCTCCCCACCCCACTAACCTGCTTTCCAGCTCTGTTCTCCTGTGCAGGGCAACAAAAGAAGACCCAGCCAATTGGCTGGGAGGCAGCGAATAGATCGATTGGGTGTCCCAGCCTTACAGGCTAGGCCTCCCTGCAGCCCCCTGGGAGCAAAAACAGGCTGCGGGGGGACTCCTGGAAGGGGCGGGGCGGAGCCAGCCAGAGGTGGTATTTGCCGGTTCTCCGAACTACTCAAAATTTCCGCTACTGGTTCGCCAGAACTGGTCCGAACCAGCTAAATACCACCTCTGTATGTTAACCTTCACCCCAAAAGTACTACTGTACTTGTGGGTGAGTACAAAGTAGTGTAGCTTAATCACTAAGCAGAATTTAACAATAACATAATATTAATTGGAACTGTACATTTACACTTTTTTTTAGCATTCACTCAAAACTTCTAAATTATTGTAGCCCAATTCATCTACTGCAGGGGTGTCAAACTCAAGGCCCACGGGGTGCTTAGATCTGGCCCACGGGGCCACCCTGGAAACAGCAAAGGACCGGCCCACGGTGCCTCTGCCAGCAAAAATGGGGCCCGGGGGGGGGAACTGCACGTGGCCCTCCCGGGCTCCATTTTGCTACGATACAAAAAAGTATGTCGAGACCCCAGAAAGAATACAGAGAAGAGCAACAAAGATGATGAGGGGGCTGGAGGCTAAAACTGTATAATGAACTATTGAACTGGATATTGTAGCCCTGGGGTGTCAAACTGAAGGACCATGGGCCGGATCCGGCCCGCGATGTGGTCGGATCCGGCCCGTAGGGCCGTCCTGGAAAATGTAAGGGACAAGCTCGCGTCGCTTCGGCCCGGTCTACCCAATGCGAAGAGGAAACATACCAGCAGTTTGGGGAGTAGCGTCAAGCTGGCCATGCCCACCCAGTCGGTCACGCCCCCCCCCGCCAAGGTCAACCACAACCCTGATGCGGCCCTCAATGAAATTGAGTTTGACACCTCTGATCGACTGTATAATTGTTGCAGCATGCATACTGCCAAAACACTTTCACATGGTTGCAACTGCACTTCATTTCTGAAATAAGCAACTGAGATTACAATATTTATTATGCCAAAGGCTGAAAGGCAAAAAGGAAGCAGTATGCTTTCTCCCATATTTGGGTATACCAGGTGATTTAACAGAGAAAAAAAAAACATATATATATCCTTGTCCCTGGAACATGCAGATAGGGAGAAGAATCCTGTGGCTCAGAGGTTTAATCGCTTGCCTTGTTAGGCAAGGGGCCCGGGTTCTAATCCCATAAGGGTGTGGCTAGCTGATGAGAGCTAAATAGCTTGAAATAGATCTATACTAGTCTCCCTTTATTTATGTAAAAAAATATAAC
>QLTV01002118.1:1215241-1257187 GCA_003457575.1 Thermophis baileyi | reverse complement strand
TGACCACAATTGTGCCAAAAATTTTGGTTGCTAAGCAAGAGTATTGTTAAGTGAGTTTCACCACATTTTACTCAATCCATGACATTTCCTGGCTCTAACAGTGATGTGCAAGCTAGGGAAGAACATCTGAAGGCATGTGTAATGTTCTAATGTACAGAAGTTATGGTTAAATGTGTGGCAGAAAGTGGACTCTTGGTGTGTTTTTCCAAATGCATTAAGTGAGGTTGAATGTGTATAGTTTTAGAAGAGCTGTGTGTGTGTGTGTGTGTGTGTGTGTGTGTATACATACACATACAGTATATATAGTAGATAATGTATCTTTTTGTGTGCCTGTGTGTAATATGTATGTACACATATGGCATATATACATAGGATTAAATAGTATATTTTGGATCAGGGGTGAAATGCTCCCGGTTCGCTCGTACCTGTCGGTTGCCGTAGAGCCGGTCGCCAAGGTAGCGCGGGGCACTGCCCACCCGCCCAGACGCTGCCATTTTGGTTCTTTTACCCTCTGCGTATGCACAGCCCCGCGCTACCTTGGCGACCGGCTCTACAGTGACCGACAGGTACGAGCGAACCGGGAGCATTTCACCCCTGTTTTGGATGTTCAGTAGTAGTAAATAGACAGGGAAATTGTATCTCGTTGAGGCGTTTGAGGCGAGGAGAGGCCAGACACCCTAACCCTAAGCCTAACCCTTGACGTGAGTGACGTCAAGTTGGCCACCCCCACCCAGTCACATGACCACCCAGTCACATGATCACCAAGCCACCCCCGTCACATGACTGCCAAACCACTCCCATCGAGTGACATGACCATGAAGCCACACCCACCATCACACGCCCATCAAGCCACACCCACAAAATAAGCCACGCCCACAGAACCAGTACTAAAAATTAGAACCCACCCCTGGTCCAGTTCCCCTCCATCTCTTGTATACAGGACTGTATTGTATTGTATTAGTATTCTTGTATTGGTATTCTCATTTATCAGCTATAATCGATATCTGCACTGCCTGCTGCTTAGTTTCTGAGCCCAAAGTTATGGTCAAATCTTTAAAGCTAGAAATCAGAAATTAATAATTTTGTTTGGGGTTGAGGGCCCATAACTGGCCTCTGAAGAAATGCTATGAGCTGCACTCCAAAAAGTTGTAGGGCTAAACCCATAAATTTGATTAAATTCACTTAATACGATTTTTTTAAATGTTACATTAAACATTGGTATGGTAACACCTTTTGGAAAGCCTGTGTGGGCCCCATTCAAGGCTAAGGGGCACTAATGTATATAGCCTTGGAATTGCAAGCTGTGTTATTTCAAACAAGGATTATCTCAGCAGCCTTGTAAATACTGTCAGAAGAATAATTTGGGGGTCCAACTTGAGCCAGGGTTGTGCAAGAATAAATGAGATCCAGACAGCTGTGAAAAAAGAAGAAATATTTATTCCAAAAGGCAAAAAGTTTGCCTTTAGTTAAATGTCTATGGAGATTCTTAGTCATCCAGAAAAAAAGTACCTTTGGGAGTTTGCCTTGCCTTAGAGGCAGCTGCAGAGAAATGGGGTACAGCGACAGAATTTTATAGGGGAGCTTGTCTTGGGTATGGAAGTGTCTGTATGCTTATTCTAGGGTGACACTTGAGGGGCATGTGTATGTAGATATATGATCTACAATATTTATTCTTGTGAACATGCAATTCTGCTGGGAGACCCAATTTAATTAACTCTGTGTTAACAGACCTTATCCTTTGATATGTGGATTAGGTCTCTGTAACTTATATGGGGGTTTGAGGAAGTTTGAGTAAGATTTCCCCGTTTGCTATTTTTACTTAACTTAGTTTCAGCTTCACTGTCAATTATTTAGTGGAGCCGCTGCTTCAGTCCATTGTGGATTCTGTTAATGTTTTGATGGAAACAGTATAAAGAATAAAATATATTTTTATATAAAACTTCTCACAATACTAATCACAAATGGCCAGAATGGCCAAGGGTATCTTGGTGGCCTTTTTGCTCATTCCTGATCAGAGAGGTCATTTTCCTCTGTATTAATTCACAAATGTTAAAATAATGAACAAAACATCAAGAAATTAAACAATTACATTAACAAAAATATTTTGTAAAATCTGTTAAGTTTTACAGCTTTACTTTTAAGAAAAGCACTGTGCACTTTTTAATGATTCTGTTCCTAATCCAGTTTGTGGTTTCTCACTACTTAAATGAGGCCATCTCTATTTATAGTATATAAAAATATGCAAGGCATTACAGCAGTCTTCAATTGAGCTGGTGTAGCCGGACTAAAATTATGTTTTGATTTAAAAATTGAGAACATTTTATAACACAAAATTGACTATGCTCAAGTTGACTTTTATACTCTTCTACCGCTGCCTCAGATGTTCCTCAGATGATTCATTTCCTCATATTGCACAACCTTTCTAAGTAACTATAGTTGTATTTGAGAAAGATGCTACTTTGAATATGAATTTTCTTCGCAAGAACATTTTTAACTTTAACTACAGTACGAATAAAAGCTTTTCAGGGGCTGAAGGGCAATGGGAAACCCAGAGCCACAGCTTTTTTCCGCAGCTTCACGTCTCAGGATTCTTTTTTTGTTTCCTGACACCAAAAAATTCTCCATGACAAACAAGGCAGCCTCTCCAGATTAATTCAGATCCCAGTTTCACAGGGTTCGGCAGCTTTAAATTCCGTGCTTAAGATTGAAAATAGTGTAAAAATGATAAAGCAAAAGAAGGCGTTTTAGACATGGGGGACGTTGTAAAAAGAATCAAGCAGCACAACTGACGCCGCGTCGGCAAACGCTACTCCGAACGCGTCACTAAAGCTGCCAAATGTCGTTTTTGCCGACTCAGGTGCTCCAACAGGGCGGCAGCAACCGCCTCACAAGCGACGCGCGGACGTTCGCTAAGTATCGCGATAAACCGCGCGCGGGAAAGCTAGTTGGACTCCCCCCCTCCCTTTTTACCGTCTTCGTTATTCCAGTAACAGCCCCTCCCCTCGGTTTGGGACGAAGAATACTGGAGGATATTCCGGTAGGCGGACACCTCCCCCTTTTCCACGGTGCCGATTGGCCAGTACTACTTCTGTCGTCGATGGATTACGCGAAGGCATTCGCGGGTTGCCATTGGCCCCGCGCTCGGGATAGAGCCGTGCGCAGATCGGCAGGGCGGGTGTGTGGGGTCGTGTGCAAACCGCGTGTGGCGCAGCCAGCAGGGACTCAACGGTGTCGGGTGGCTGGTCGTGTGTCGCGCGTGGGGGGCAAGTCCTTTTTAGCCCAGCCAGCCATTCTGGATCGAGCCGTCGACGGGAACGAAAGTCCGCGAAAGGTAACCGAAGTGACGGAGTGGTTTGCGAGTGAGTTCGTCGGTTAGTGGGGCCTCTGTGGGCGGAGTGAGTTGAGGGAAGGAGGGCGCTGGCTCGTTCCGGCCTACTGCGCGGGAAAAAAAAGCCCAGCCTTAACCCGCGTTTCTTTCCAAGTAAGCGCGGGATATTGACGACCCATCGTGGATCGGCGGTAGGTAATCGCTCCTCGTGGCCGCGGCGGGACATCCTGGAGTTGCGGGAAAAGGGAGCGGGCAAGTCCCGCTCGCGGCAGGGCTCGCCGGTCTACTGGGATTCCCCCCCCCCGCGCCTGGGCCTGTATGCGAGTCAAGGGCGACGGGATGTGAAGTTTTACGCGGGCCGCGTGCGCTTTTGGAGGAGAGGCCTCCTGCGGCGGTATAATGGTGCGTGTGACTTGAAAAGAAAGCGAGGTGGGAAAACGTGGGAGGCCGAAGCCAACATCCAAAGCTTGATTTTCGGACTCGCTTGTCGGGAAAGCTGGCTCGCTCGCTCTGGTGGCGCCACGGCCTCCACGTGACCTGCGGCCTCCACGTGTTCGCCTGCCTAATTCTTAAGCGGCGTTTTCCCAGGGCATTATGGTTCGGGATTGGCGTGTGTAGTAGCCCATTTAGCTCACCTCGCCCTTTCCTGGCGCTGATTGATATTGGTATGTTACTGAAGGAGAGTGAGAAATACAGTATTCCCGATCCTAAACGTCTTTGTCTCGAAGCCAGCCCGATTTGGTGGAAAGTTTGTATACCTCTGCTGCCCTTTTTAAGGTCCAGGCCGCAGGCAGATTTTAGCATGATTTGGGTGGCAGGTTCTCTTATTCTAAAATTAAGTGTAGAATCGGTCAGAGATAAGAATTTTGTCTAGCATTCTATATTATCTGGATTGGTTATGGTCAAAGGAATAGAATGGAGAAAAATTTAGATGAGTCAAGATGAATGCAATCTGAAGAGATCGGTTTCAAAAATATTACCAGATAATAAAGTCTGAAATAGAAGTGACAGTGGAATACTAATTAATTTAGGAACCTAGAGGGTCACAACTGGGCAGTGGAAGTAAGAATATCAGATGTCCAATTTAATACTGGATAAAGACTTATGTTGGCCTAAAACAGCTGGTGTTTATCTGTTTAGCAGTGACTGCAGATCCTTTGATAACAAGATGATGGCATACTTGTGTATGCTGGCTATAACAGCTTTATGCTAGAAAATGTCACAGAATTTAACATTTGGGAATTCAATGAATTTGCAAATGTGGGATTTCTTAATAAAGCAAATAATAGAAGTAACAGAAATCGCATTCCCCCCCCCCCCAATACATTACAATAATTCTTAAGATGCTTAAAATGGATCAGCTAGAAAACATTGCCTATACCACTGCTAACATATGCTACTGCTTCACTTTGGGAAAGAGGCAAAAGTTGCTATTGATGGATAATAAGGATAATTGTTGCTTCTTTAATTATAATTTAATTATAAAGTGACCAGGTCTGATGTATGCTGAATGTGCAGTTAACAGTGCGGTTATTTGAATAAATCCTCAATACAAAAAGTTGCCCCACAGGCTTAGCAAGTTAAACTGTACAAAAATTGAATTATTTTTAGTGGCAATTATAATGCTTCCTTGGTTTCCCTAGTAAACTTGTGACAAGCTGTTTTTCTTGCTGCAAAACAAGCAAAGTCCTTTATAAGGGAGACTGATAGGGGCCATAACTACACCTGTTCAGTAGCAGTGTTGATGTAAAAGTGGTATAAAACAATTGGTGTGCCTTTACACTGATAGCAAACGTAAGTTCTGTGTATATTTTGAAAGAATGACTTGAGTGTTAAAACTACCTGGGAAACAGTTGAAGAACCTGCCTGATTTGTCAGATCTGTGCAGTTTCACCTGGGCTGGCATTTTTAATAGCTGTTGCTAACAGGTAAAATTAGAGTCTGTGAAAAGCGTTCGAAACAATCATTTTGAAGAACAGCATACCTTTTATAAGGAAGATACTTCACTGATGCATCAAAAGAATGATTAGGACATTGTTACAGGTATACATGGATATATCTGTAGATCCTCTGAATTGTGGGGACATAGGTTTCAGCTGCGGAGATTAAGGATTGCTGGTTTGCTACTGTGGAAAATTTGTAAATATTCTTGATTGGCAGCATATACTAGCAGTAAAAATTCCCAAAAGTTAATATAAGTACTATCAGTAGTCAAAGTAAATGTCTACAAAATATATATTTCTGATTTCTCTCAAATCAGCTCATTGGTAAGGTAATTAAATATGGTTTGGAGATTGAGAGAAAGATTATTTGGAGGAATTATGTGTGTAGAAATGGGGACAAAAAACAAAAGGATTTATTAATATATTGTCAACAGTTTACAATATTAGAATGTTATTTGTTTTCTGAACAACAGAGATTTTTATTTAGCATCTAAATTATCTTAATTTCATATTTAAGATTCACACCAAAACATAAGGAAAACTTTTATGTAATAGTTATTGATGTACATATGTATGTATTTTCTTAGCTGGGTCTTGTTTCAGATCCAGTGAGCATCTATACTGGAAAAGAATTATAATTCTAACAATGAGCCTGAAGGAAGAAATTAGATTAAATGAAAGTAAGGAAATAATAGGAACCAAAAATAATGAGAATGAAGCAGCAAATAAAAAGAACGGGATGAGATGAACATTGACAGTAGTAGGAACCAAAGAAGAGATCCAGAAAAGATCCTGGATTGTGCTTTATTCTAGACAGCTGTCAAATGGATTACAGACTTTTTTTACCCATTGTTTCTGTTGACTGTAAAAAGGCTTTATCTTACCTTCATTCTAAATAATCGCTCTCTAAAAGTGGGAGTTGGGTAAGGATTACTTTAAGCATTCTTAAAGTAAAATAACTTCAGCAATAGTAAATCAAAGCCTTTGAACACTATGAAAGTGTGAAAATATGTGTACCTATTCATATTTGGAGCCCTGCCGTTTGGTATTTTGAGTAATTGACTGTATAAGATACAGAGCTAGTTTCATCAACCATTTGTGGGGTTTAGAGGAGACAAACCAGTTAAACAAGAATGTAATTCTTTTAAATCTGAATAAATTTCAGGTTTGTGATGGTAGAAATAGACAAAACACCCATTTTTTATTCATTTGTTAACATTTGTTGCTATGGCTATTATAGATTTAGTAATTTAGAAACTATGAAAGTGGGAACTTGAATATTTTTGGATCGGTTATACTTGCAAACCATCTTGCTCTTTGGATTACATTTTAAAAATACGATTTTGGTAGTCATCTTTCAAGATTAAAAGGATGCCTAGTAGGTGGCAATACCATATTTTCTAATGTGGTTTTTCCCAGTCGGGCTCAAGTCACTGCAAAGCTTAGACTGCAGCGAGTCATATTCAAGGGAAGAATTTAGACTCCAGCATTCTTTATATTTATTTTTAAGTGGGCCTCCACCTGTTTTATTTATCCATGTCCTTGCTGTCTGGTTTACTTTAAATCATAGTAGTACAGCACCGTGTTAAACTGACACCTCTGTCCATTTCAGAAATAAGAACCAATGTTAGTCAATGCAATTTGAGACAGGACTTTTAAAAACTATGAAATAAGCATGATTGTAAGAATTTAAGCTTTTTATTTAACTTGGTGAACATGTCTTCTGACACATTTTTTTGAAAATGGAAATGGTCCTTCCCTAGAAAATCTTAGTAACAACATGAAGTGAGTTACATGCTTCCAAATATTGCTTTTTTTAGTAGTTATTTTGTATGCTTCTTTTTTTCTACTCCTGGGAACAATTACATCTTCACAGAGATGATTATTTGAACATCAACAGTAATGTATATGTCTTGGTTTTGTACTGGACTGTATTAAGCAAAAACACAAATTTTGTTTCAGTATAAGTGAAAGATTGGAAGTGTACTATATACTTGCCATCTTACCTGATTACCAGCTCTGTCTCCCTAACCTTAACCAGAGATAATGGTATTTTCGGGGGAGGGCTTATTTTTGGGGGGACGGCTTATTTTCAGGGAAACACGGTATATATCGTGTTTCCCCAAAAATAAGACCTCCCCCGAAAATACCATTATCTCTGGTTAAGGTTAGGGAGACAGCGCTGGAAATCAGGTAAGAAGGCAAGAGGAGCTCCGTCGTGCTCCACGCACCCCAAAATAGTAAGACCATACCGCCAATCAGCTGTTCCAGGTGACGGGGATCGCTGCCGCCGTTTGCCGCTGCTGCCTGTCGCCCATATTCGTTCCATAAGACGCACAGACATTTCCACCCACTTTTGGGAGGAAAAAAAGTGTGTCTTATGGAGCGAAAAATACGGTATGTATGTATGTATGTATGTATGTATGTATGTATGTATGTATGTATGTATGTATATATATATATTTTCTCCATGTGCTTTGAAACTGGTGATAAAGAGGGGGGGAGAATTAGTAGCTAAGGCATGCATTTAGTTCGTAATAAACTTGGAGACTAACTCAAAAGGATCTGTTTATAACATGGAGCAAAAAACACATAACTAGAGGGAGTGGGGTACATGTGGTGTGGATTGGAGGGTTACCACATATTTCTCAGGTTATGCTTTTTTATGATTTTTCAACAACATTAAAGATTAAAAAATGGCAAGCATGATGATATGACAGACCAGATGGAATGAAGCAAGAGCTCTCATTTACTACTACCAAAGGCCTGGATAAAGAACCAAGTCTTCCTGGCCCTTCTAAATATAGCAGATTGGGGATCATCCAGATCTTGGGGAAATACATGTTTTGGAATTGCATATGTCAGTATATCTTATATGTGCTTTATGTGTATTCTATACAATTCATTTCTCCTTTGGAAGTTGTATTGTGGATTAAAAGCCCATTAATACTATATGTGAATGTGTAGAATATTTAACAGTAATTTGAGATAACGAATGGTAAATAGGAAAATTCTGGAAAAAAAAACTTTACAGCTCAGTTTTAAAAGTTTTAAATGATAATTTAATAACAATTGCAATTGTTGCAATCCTTTATTTTTAATCTACAGATTTTAACTTTAAGCATTGTTTGACATTTTACATATTGATGACTGACATTTTACATAATGTCATAAATGTGTAGTGTTAATTCTTCACATAATCTATGTGGCAAAAAAGCATTTTTACACAAATAAACAGTTCTTATCAATGTTTTTCTCTTGCTTAGAGAACCTAATTGGAGCAATGAGCAGTAACGAGTGCTTCAAGTGTGGGCGTACTGGCCATTGGGCTCGAGAATGCCCTACCGGAATTGGTCGTGGCCGTGGAATGCGAAGCCGTGGCAGAGGTATCTTTCCTAACAATAATTTTTTCATGAGTTTGAATCCATAAATCTACCTTAATTGTTGTCTTCCTTTTTGCTGTATGTAAGATTGAGTAGCAATAAAGTAGAATTGTAGCCTTATATGGATTTAAATTGATTGAACTACTAATATTGTCTTTCTCAACAGGCTTCCAATTTATGTCATCATCACTTCCAGACATCTGTTACCGCTGTGGTGAGTCTGGCCATCTTGCCAAGGACTGTGATCTTCAGGAGGATGGTAAGTATTAATAAACAATGGAGAATAAATGCATTGTAACGGTTAAACTTCGTTAACTACATGTCCCACAGCGCTATCAAGGTTTTATAGTCTTGTTTATATTCTTTTTCTTATTGTGGAAGCCTGCTATAACTGCGGTAGAGGTGGCCATATTGCGAAGGACTGCAAGGAACCCAAGAGAGAGCGAGAGCAGTGCTGCTACAACTGTGGCAAGCCTGGCCACTTGGCTCGTGACTGTGATCATGCAGATGAGCAAAAGTGTTATTCTTGTGGGGAATTTGGACACATCCAGAAGGACTGCACCAAAGTCAAATGCTATAGGTAAAAATTGGTCTTAATACTAAGATGGGCATTAATCCTATACTCATATTTCAGATCGAAAGGACTGATTAACACACTAATATGCAAGAGCTTTTTCAGTTGCTTGTTCCTGCAAGCATCCCATGAATTTAATTTGAATACTTTATTGTAACCTCTACTCAGAATTTTATGAATACTAAAATTGCTATGTTGTGCTTTAATTCAGTATGTGTTAATACTGCAGATGTATGGGACATTTTTTTCTCTTGACTAGCAATACGTTTAAATCCACAGCGACCACTTTGTCACAAATGCTGCAGAAGGTTTCTGTATATGTATTTTTCATGCTGCTAATGTTGGTTTTGTCTCATTTCAGGTGTGGTGAAACTGGCCATGTAGCCATCAACTGCAGCAAGACTAGTGAAGTCAACTGCTATCGTTGTGGGGAGTCAGGACACCTTGCACGGGAATGCACAATTGAGGCTACAGCTTAACTGTTTTCCTTTGTCGCCCCTCCTTTTTCTGATTGATGGTTGTATTATTTTTCTCTGAATCCTCTTCACTGGCCAAAGGTTGGCAGATAGAGGCTACTCCCAGGCCAGTGAGCTTTACTTGCCGTGTTAAAGGAGGAAAGGGGTGGAAAAATCGACTTTCTGCATTTAACTACAAAAAAATGTTTATGTTTAGTTTGGTAGAGGTGTTATGTATAATGCTTTGTTAAAGAACCCCCTTTCCGTGCCACTGGTGAATAGGGATGGATGAGTGGAAAGAGTTAAGTCAGACCAGCAAAGCCTCCCTGGGTTCCATGGAAGTGATCGCATGCAGGAGGAAATACGCTGGAAGTGTCTGAACTTCCACAGTAATTAATTCTATTACAATAATGGCCTTGGATTGTCTGACCTCAGTAACAAGTTATAACACCAAGTATTTATATCAGGCCTTACCAAAAGCATATAGCGAAGTGGGATAAACAAACAATGCACATGCCTGTTAATGGCCACAAGAGTGAGGGAGAAATTGAAGTAACCGTAATACAATAAATGAATGTCTAATGCGAGGTAACAAGGGAATGGGAAACATTAAATATTTCAAACTAAATCAAACCCAGAACATCAGTGCTTGAGTATACACAATTTGGAGCTATTCAGGACTTGAAAAGAACTGCATTTTCACAGAAATCAAGATGTTATTTTTGTATACTATATCACTTAGACAATTGTTGAGTTTCATTTGCTTGTAATCAGTTTTTAAAGTCAGATGGTAAAAGCAATTGAAGTCCTAGAATATAGAAATGTAATTTTAAACTATCAATAAAGCTGGAGGAGGAAGGGGAGTTTGACTGAAGTTTTTTTTTGGTTTGGTTTATTTTTCAGGTACATGATAATATTACATAGATAAATGTAGAAAATGCTGAACAATTGACTATTGTACTACTAATGTATAAACAAAGTTAATTCCTGTATCATTTAAACTGTAGAATTTGTTAAATATATCACTTCAGAAGCAGTATTTGCATTTTTTTCTCTTAGGTGACAAGTGTGATATAATGGGGATGCTTATTTACTCATCCTGTAAGTAAAGTAAGCTACAGTTCAGAATGTTTAGACAACAAAGTGCATTGGGAGCATTAAAGCTTGCAGTTCTACCACTGGTGGAATGGTGGAAAGAATACTGAGATCATAGAAAGGATAACACTGTTGAGGAGGACATAGAATCTTTATATTCTTCCCTGCTTTTCAGTACCTAACTCACTTAAATCAAACTGAAGCTATCACAGTCACAAAAAATAAAACTGCATAACACTGAAAGTATAGGTGCAGCATGTAAATAATTTGTATAATTTATTGTTTTACATAGGTGACTGAAATCAATCTTTTAGAACTGACTAATCTAGCAGTACTGTGACTTAATATCAGAACTTAATCTGTGACATATCAATAGACATAAAAATTCTGATATTTGACAAACACTGAACACCTTGAGCTAACACTGTCTTTGTTGGGAAAAGAGTCTGCAGAGCCTCAGGATAAACCGTTCTAAAGGTTGAAGTTCACTCAGATGATTATGGTATATGTTCTCTTGTATAAAAACATTGGTTGCTATAATCTTTTCCTCAGGATGCAGATTTGAAAGGGCATGGCCTGATCAAAAGAAATCTCAACCTCAGAAAAATGGTTGTTGAGGATGATAAAGATGGAGAAGGCTATAAAGTCATTGGCAAAGAATTTGGCTTCCATCAATTCACAGTCACACAAACATTAAGAAAGTGCAACACTTATCACATTCTTTAAAAATGGTACCGGTATGTCCAACAAAAGTTACCCCAATAAGATACTACTATGGAAATTCACAACCTCAATAGCAAATGATTTGCATGTTATTCATATTGCCTCATGTCGGTGATAATGAGACCAGAAAAATAGCAAAAAAAAAAAAAATTCACTTGGACAACATCAAAGTGAAAACCACTGCTCTCAAAAGCATATTGTCAAATATGTTTGCCAAAGAACCTGGGTGATGGGGCAGACTGTTGGAAACATTCTCTGAGGACAAATAAAAATAACAGTGTCATGAATGACAAATTGTATGTTTAGAAAAAATGAAACTATTCCAACAAAAACCCATCCCAACTTTGAGGCAATGCAATGGGAGTAATGATTTTGGATTTCTTTTCACCCGCAAGACCAAGGCTGCTTGAAATCATAAGTGTCAGATTCTACATTGCGTCAGCATATTCTCCAGGAGAATGTTAGGGAAGTCTGATCTGAAGTTTAAATGACTTTGTGATTGCAACAGAAAGATCTAAAACAACTACAACTTACAAATGAATGGCTGAAGCATTTTTGGAACGACCAAGTCGTCCTGACCTTTATCTAGTTTGTGGTACGATCTGAAGCAAGCAGTTGATGCAAAGCAGCCCAGTACTGTAAAGAATGAGAAAACCTCCAACCTGCAGAATTGGTCAACAGATACAGAGAACGTTTAGCTAAAGGAATTGCTAAGAGATGCCACCAGTTACTAAAATTTTACGTACTTTTTCTAGCAAAGATATATAGTACTCGATCTTGATTGATAGTGCTTAAATTCAGATTACATACCATATAGCACAGTGCTGCATACTTAGTTGGAAGGATTTCAAACACATCTCACCACTATAGTGTCACCCAGAGTGTGATGAATGCAGCACACCTAAAGGTTGAGGGCAACACCAAAATTACCTTAGAATAGAATAGAATAGAATTCTTTATTGGCCAAGTGTGATTGGACACACAAGGAATTTGTCTTTGGTGCATATGCTCTCAGTGTACATAAAAAGACAAGATACATTCGTCAAGAATTAGTGACAAGGACCAGGAAATGAACCTATTGGAAAATAGTGCACCTCCTATAAGAGCAGGATCCAGTTTCATATCCTGCCAGTTAAAAAGCTTACAGCCAGTTATCACTGAACTATGTCTAAAAGTACTTTCTACCTATTAATCCAATAACTACAGCGTTCAGTGATTCATGATTAGAAGCTGGATTTTTAATCAGAATAACTAGTAAAGAATTCTTGGAAACTCAAAACTTGCTCTTGTTTGTAAAACTTCAAGAAATAGAGATATTAAAAGCAGTAACACTGCATTTTTATGCTGCTTTTTACACGAAATTATCTCTGATTCACACAAATTTACAAAAGTAATACAAATAAAAAAAGTTTATAAAATACAGTAAATTTAACTTTATTTTAAAAAGGGTAAAGGAGAAACAGAAACAAAGGTAATCCAGCCTCAGGTTTTCAACAAGCAAAGGTTTTCCTTTTCCCTTTACTTAAATTTTCTCCTAACTCCCTTTTTCAGGGGGCGGATAGTTCTGTAGATCTCAGCCCGCCAATTCCGCCAAGTTTTAGTTTTGGCTCCGCTACGCCTGGCAATCACCGTCAGGGTTCGCTCTTAGGCGTGAGATGGCATTTAAGGAATTGGCCGAAAAACAAATACTGTAAAGCTCCTGCTGGGAAAATACATCAGTCGCTCTATCAGTGCTAGAATGAGAGGCGAATACGACGAAATCTCTAAGCATATCAGGGCTCTTATATAAAAGTCTATATACGCTATTAGCGCTTTTGCCTATTCATGGCCGCCTACGCAAACTGCAATAGACGACCGGAAGTTGCTGTAAAGGAGTACAAGGCAGGAGAAACTTACTGCTGTCAATTACAGGTCAAATCTCTTCCGGGTTATCTTGTTTTTCAAGATACGTTTCCGGTTGGGCGTCAGGTTTCGGGGCAACATCGTGTTCTGCAGCGGCTGCAACCATGGTGAGTGGGTGGGAATTCGTGTCGGATCGCGGGATTCAGCGTAGCTTCTCATGTGCTTGTTCTTCACGGCTCTTTGGATTTTCTGCCAGTTTTTATACGGCCGGGGTTAGGCACGCACATGTGAAGAAGGAAGGCTCCTCTGGAAGTTAGGCATGGGAGAGAATCGAACAGACGTTATCGCCCTTCGCTGTCTTATACAATTATACCACTGTATAATGGGATAAGATTTGGAGATGATTCAAGTGTATTATAAGAATGAGTCTGTAGGGCCTGAAGGAAAATACAAGACTTGCAATTGAAGATTACTTGTAAAAAATCTTGTGCAGAGTTGGCAGCTCAATATAATATTTGACCTGCCAGCAAAATAAATACATATTTTTAAAAACACTAGTTTTGTTATGAGTGCATAGTTAATTACTAGTGTCCTGCACTATGTTTAATAATAGCCCTCGAATTCTTTTAAAAAAATTGTGTATAACTGGATTTTTCATAGCAATTTTACTTCACTATTCTGTAGATCACACACACACTCATTACATTGTTTTCCTTTTGGAACCAGGCTATTACTCTTTTAAAATTGCAGGAATAAAACTCATTTTGAATCCTGCAATTTATTTCCTATCAACTGTCTTGTTTCTAGTTTTTAAAAAGAAATAGTTCTGTCATGACTATCACAAATACAGTTAGTTGCTTGGTTTTGTATGGTATTTTTTTTTCATATTCCTAGTTGTTGATTTCTAGTTCTGTGGACTATTATGTTGGATACCTGATCATGCTATGATTGACTGCTAGAATGGCATCAATCCAGTTCTCCCATTAGACCAATAGGGAGTGTCTTTAATTATTTAGTTATTTTTATTCATTTATTTATATTCTATCCTTATTTTCAAAAATAACTCAAGGTGGTGAACATATCCCACACAGCTTCTTTCTATTTTCCTCACAACAACAACCCTGTGAGGTGAGTTGGGCTGAGACAGAGTGACTGGCCCAAGGTCACCAAGCTGGCTTTCATGGCTAATGCAGGACTTGAACTCATGGTCTCTTGTTTTCTAGCTGGTGCCTTAGCTAGACCAAACTCTGAAACTCCTTAGTTTCACATCAAATGTGACACTATGAATGGCTGGAACATCAACTCACAATTCAAATTAATCCTCAGGGATGACCAAATCTATTTCTCAAGAGACACATATGTAAAATTATAATTGCAACTCTTAGCACTGGAAGCATTGGATGTTCATACTGGATTGATCTAACAGGATTTTTTATTTCTTCTTGTAAAATTTCTCCAAACTTCATGTTATTAGTATTCCTTTAAAACAAATAACAATTCTGTCTCTTCTTTAAGGCTAGAAATGCAGAAAAGGCCATGTAAGTACAATTTGAATTTTGCTTTTTTTAATTCTGAAAAATTGTCAGCCTGTTTTTTAACAGTTGAACTATTTGCTATATTTGTTCTACATATAAAAGCATTTTAATGATTGAGAGAAATAACCACTATATATCTTAATGAAAATCCCACTCCCCTCCAAATACTAGTGGAGGAAAACAGGATATCATTCACGTGCACTAGTATCAATGTCCTTTGATTAAGAAAATATGACACTGGTTTGTAGACCAATGTAAACCAACATGTCTTTGCTTTTAATCTCCATCTCCAAAGAGAAAATAAACTCTTACAGCATAAAAAATACAGTTCAAAAGATGAATTGAAAGCTTTTTCTTCAGGCTTAAATGTGTCGGATAATCTAGCACAGAACATAAGTGTGAAAGGATTAGTCCAAAAGATTGTGGCATTCTTTCATTTTCTCTATTAATAAGGCTTAATCACATTGTGAGTTTTGTTTTTGTTTCCTCATATAATAGGATTTATTTGATATTTGTCTGGTTTGTTTATTTAGAATTTTATATTTAAAATATTTTAAAGGAACAAGGACACTTTAAAAACTTAAAACAATGATGTTCTATCTTAAAAGGTTCAGACTATAATCATAGTCATTTTTCTATGTTTAGTAACTAAAGTCTGTACAATTTTTCAGATAACGAATGCAAACTGCTTTACAGAAATACGTTGAACTTTTTATTTACCCAGTATTAATCATCTAAATTGATGTTTGTAAATCGTTTTTAAAAAACAGATGTTGAACTAAGCTTTCTTCCTTTTAGGACTGCTTTGGCAAGGTTTCGCCAAGCTCAACTAGAAGAAGGAAAACTTAAGGTAACAACATAGTTAAACATGTATAAACAAGTATACATTTAAATACAGAAACCACTCTCCACTGAGAAGGCAAACATACAAATGGGCTCTTGAAAATAATATTAGCAATTAAGTCTAGAAATCTAGACATTAGTCTTGGCTGATTGATATGAAATGATTTTATCTCAATTTCACCCCAAAAAGCTGGGACTAGCAACATATTTTTCTGTATAAATAGCCCTTAAACATCTTCACAATATACACCACAAAGTTCCTGATTAAACTGTGGTAATGATCAGTATGGTTAATATGCTAGTTGTTTGGGCAATACAAACCATTTGAAGGAACACTTCACAAAGCACTTCTCCCAACTTGCTCAGATTATCAAGATTGCAATACCTCTTTAAAAGGCTCATGGTGTTGGTTTTTCCATCAGGATTATTTGTGAAATAATGTGGCTTGTGCTGACATTAGTTTTGAAACTGGTTATTTAGAGACTTCTTGCTTTGTTTGTATGCATGTGGAGAACATTTCTGCATTGCCTGGATTAATAATGTGATGTCTGAACATCAAACTGAGTTCTAAAGTTAACTGTTATATAATGTTCTAATATATACATTTATCTTCTCTTCCCCGCTTTGTTGATGTTATATGTGTTTTGCATGTGCGATTTGAATAATGAAAACATCATTGCAGTTATTGATTGAAATTCAGTGTAATAAATAAAAAAGGTACAAAATAAAATATTAAGCAGTTTTCATATCTAAGCAAGATTGCTTCTGCAGATAGTCATTCTGTTCATGCTGGTGATGTTCTCCTGGCATATTCATTTTGCTAAACACAGAGCAAAATTTTATCACAAAACAGACAAATTTAGGATTTATGTAAAATTGGTTCTAAAAAGTTCTTCAGAACAAAGAGGATATGCAAGGCTGCTTGTGTTTTAACGGTTTTTATTGTATCTGTGAGTGTATAAAACTTCTTTTGTATTGTATGAACTGATTCTTTTGTATTGTATGAACTTCTACTTGAATTGATTTCAACTCAATAGAAATGAAAATAAATAAATAAGATCTCACATAAATCACGGGGCAGATCTGAAATAAGTAATATAAATCTCCCTGACTATAACATAAAATATGAACAATTTGGTTTTTTTAAAACAAAATGTTCAAGTAAAAAATTGAGAATGGAAGCACAGGAAGTTTCTAATAATATATACTAGTTTCTTGTAGAGCAGTCTTTGTTTCAGTACTATAAATCAAAGTCATGTGCTTTATAGAAATCAAGCTTCTCTGAAACACTGACAAATTTAATTTTACAAAACAATTAGAAATATTCATATGTTCTCACTTGTTACCAATAAAGGATCTCTAATCTTTCAGCCCAATAATTTTCTTAGCAGCTATTTGACATTTTGATCTCTGCATAAAAATTAAAATTGAGAATCACATGGCTGTCCATTGATACAGTATGCTATCATGGGTTGAACTCAATGTCATACCCATATCATTGGATAGCCATGTGATCCTTAATTTTAACTTTTATGCAACAATGTTTTCTTTCAATTGGTTGGTAAATTAATATAGCTATTATGTTTGTTTCCGACCTATTGTGGATGTAAGAAAGCATGTACATTAGCTATGTAAGTAAACAAAAATAAGTCATTGGAAAGTACATAGCTTAATGCTAGGATAATGGTAATACATTTGCTTGTTTCAATAGGAGCGAAGACCTTTTCTTGCATCAGAATGTAATGAATTGCCCAAGGCTGAGAAATGGAGAAGACAGGTATTTTTCTTTTGAGATTATGTATCAAATTTAAATATGAATTAAGTTTGATTGCATATTTCTATAGGTAGTCCTTCAGTTACAATTAATTGTTCAGTGACCGTTCAAAATTATACTGGTGCTGAATGAAGAGACTTACAGTTCAACTGGTCCTCAAAGTTCTGGCTGTTGTAGCATCCCTGTGGTTACATGAACAAAATTGAAGCACTTGTCAACTAGCTTGCACTTGTGATTGGTTGCAGCATCCCATGCTTATGTGATCACCATTTGTGACTTTTGCTGCCGGTTTCCCACAAGCAAAGTCAATGGGGAAGCAGGCAGAAAAGATTGCAAATCGCTCAGATAAGTCTCCCCCCGCCCCGGCCTTCACTCACATCACCATACTTTCCTCCCCTTCCCCCTTTGCTCACCCATATTCTAGGCCCTCTTTCTTCAGCCTTCCTTGCTTGCAGACACGCATGGACCCCACACACTCTTTCACTGGCTTCCCTGTGTTTGCGCACACCCCATACCCTCTTGCCCCAGCCTCCTTGAGCTTGCACGCGCCCTGCACTCTCTTCCCCTGGCCTCCCTGCTCTCACATGCACACACGTCTCCTGTGCTCTCTTTCCCCAGCCTTCCTGAGCTTACATCGCACTATAGCACTCCCTGTTGCCAACTTTTGTGCAGCCTATGTTGAGCCTCCTATGGCCTCCCACATCCCCCTGTAGCACCTTTGCCCTCTTTGCCTTGAGACTCTTTCCACTTCTCACTTAACGGCCCACTTCTCTGAGTTAGGACAACAATCAGGACTCCCTAGATTGCTGTCACTCAACAATGAGGTCACGTGATGTCATACTTTACGACCGCATTGCTTTATGACAGCAATTATGCTTCCAGTTACAGGTGTAGCTCAAGGACTATCTCTACTTCCTTTTTTTTTAGAGACTTAACGAAATACTGTTATGTCACTTACTTTGATGTACAAAACAGCCATATTGCAGTGCACTATTGGGAGGTGAAAAAGATGTAAGTAAGTATTTAAAATACCACTAGATCCAAGGCAGGGGTGAAATGCTCCCGGTTCAGGCGTGCCTGCCGGTCGTCGGAGAGCCAGTAGCAACGGCAGCGCTAGGCTTCGCCCGGACGCCACCATTTGGGTTCTTTTACCCTCTGCGCATGCGCAGAACGCTTTGTGCATGCGCAGAGGGTAAAAGAACCCAAATGGAATCTGGGTGGGTGGGCGAAGCCTAGCGCTGCCGTTGCTACTGGCTCTCTGACGACCGGCAGGCACGCCCGAACCGGGAGCATTTCACCCCTGATCCAAGGGTATCTACTCCGTGTACGCAAATTTGTTAGAGGTCAGAATGAGAAGAGCAAGAATCAATCAGAATAGAGCTGGAAGGGACCTTGGAGGTCTTCTAGTCCAGCCCCCTGCTCAAGCAAGAGACCCTATACCATTTCAGACAAGTGACTATGCAGTCGCTTCTTAAAAACCTCCAGTGATGAAGCCCCTACAAGTTGTGAGGGCAAGTTGTTCTGCTGGTTAATTGTCCTCACTGTTAAGAAGCTTCTCCTTAATTCCAGATTGCTTCTCTCCTTGAGTAGTTTCCATCCATTGTTTCTTGTCCTGCCCTCTGATGCTTTGGAAAATAAGTTGACCCCTTCTTTGTTGTAGCCTCTCAAATACTGGAATACTGCTAATATGTCCTCCCTAGTCCTTCTTTTCTCTAGACTAGCCATACCCAAATCCTGAAACCATTTTTTTGCAACTGCAGAGTTTGAAGCCTTGTGTAGTATTATATGTAGCTCTGTGTTTGCAGTGTTCCTGATTCAATGAGCTGTACTAATTGCCTTGGCCCTCAGATCAACCATTGCAAGACTTTACAGAACAGATACTTCAGACATGACATAAAGACAAGTGATGTAAGAAAGCCATGTTATTTTATACATAGGGAAACTGAACAGATCTTCTTGTGAATTAAAGAACTTAATTTATGGGAGAGAGTGGTTTTATGGCCAAAGTACAGTGAGATAACGAACATATTAGTCAGTTATAGTAACAACAAAAAATATTCAGGTCTGACAGATGGCATAAGCTTTTATGAGCAACTGCTTGATCAATTAGGTAAAATACAGATATTTTGTTTATCAAGGAAAATCAGAATAATTATTAAAAGGCAGTGGCTTTGATCCAGAACATTTTTTATTCAAAAAAAATAATTAATAAATAATTGTGTTGCATTCTTGGACATATATACAGTATTAAGATACAAGTGTCACCTAACTGTTCAAGAACACTAAAAGCACAAGTGGCTAAAACCAGGGTGGATTTGACTTAAATCAAGTTGATTTAAATCATGATTTAAATCATGATTTAAATCACTAGTAAAAAGGCTTGATTTAAATCAACTTGATTTAAATCATAATTTTTAAAGAGCAAGTCATCTCTGTCCCGCAGCGGCTCCTCCTCTGACCTGCTGTTGACTCACTGACAGTCCCATTCACTTTAATGGGACGGCTGGTGATGCGGCAGTGACACAAGGTGAGGGACGTGGCGGGCAGCAGGTGAGTAACAGGCTCTGCCATGATGGATCTGAAATGACAGGTGCTCTTTAAACTCATTCTTGCTAGTAGTTAGAATCTTTAATATTATTATTTGCAAACAAAATGAAGGTTTCCTATTTAGCTTGCAGAGCTTGGATTCATTGAATGAGTTTACCAAATATGTAAATATTGCAGAATATACAGCCTCATGCTACATAACTAAGTTCCATTTCATGCTGAATAAACTAAATTATTAATGTATCTTAAATAGAAAACTATCTTTAGATAGATTTTTACTCCAAAAGCATTTTATTAAAATAAATTTGATAAAAATAAAAAAAATTCGATTTAAATTAGAAAAAATCAATTTTTTTTATTATTATTTTTTTAAAAATCATCAATTTTTATCCACCCTGGCTAAAACTAAGACTAATGTGATATTAAAGGTATTGTTTATATTTATTCTTTCAGCCAATTCTTTTTCAGAGATTCAAATGGAGCAACAAAATTAAAATATAAAGATATAATTTTTGTACAGTTAGCGCTTTAAACTAGACAGTATAAATAGGTTGAGGAAATATTTCTAATTAATGTTTAATATTTACAATCATCCCATTTGGGTGTTTTGCACCTGGTCACCAAAATAATTGGCCTCCCATCAACCAAACATTACAGACTTTAACAAAGTAGAGTAATGATGTAGATATTAACCAGTATAGGAGGAAAACTATGTCTATGATATCTTATTATAGTGGATCTGATGAAATGAGCTGCAGCTCACAAATAAAATAAAATAAAATAAAATAAAATAAAATAAATAAATAAACAAACAAACAAAATTTTAATAAAATTTGCTAGGTGGAAAAGATGTTACCAAGCTCAGATGTTAACCAAAATCGAGATGTCATAGTGTAAAACAGACTACTTTTTCAAAGAAAAGAACTAACCATTGTTATATTGTCTCTTTTCAAAAGATTATTGGTGAAATTTCTAAGAAAGTGGCCCAAATTCAAAATGGTAAGTTCCTAATCATGGGAGTAATCTTAATATCCTTCTGCAACTGCAAAAACTAGTTTTCAATAATATTTAAATTTTCCTAGTTGATAATTAAGGAGTATGGTACCAAATTTATGAGGGAAATTGATGCCAGTATTCAAAAACATCTATAAAATGTGTTCTTTTATCCTTTTCTCACTCTACCCTCCTTGGCCCTCCTTGGTTCTTGTGTTCAGCAAACCTATATAAATATTTAAGTTTTAATTCATATGAGAGGATTTGCCTTTTTATTTAAAACATACTATTTTTTTAAATAATTTGAAGGCCATTAAAGTTATCCAGAAGCAAAGAGAAGTTATTGAAAAGGAGTAAAGCAAAATGAGAGATCTTTTATAATTCCCACAGATTTTCAGGATAGAAAAAGTATTGTTTCAGTTTAAAAAGACCACATGATAAACTGTATTTTCTTCTTTAAAAATAGCTGGTTTAGGTGAATTCAGAATTCGTGATCTGAATGATGAAATTAACAAACTCTTAAGAGAGAAGGGGCATTGGGAGGTCCGAATAAAGGAGCTGGGAGGACCTGATTATGCAGTGAGTATACATTAATATTTGTAAGAAAATGCAAAAGTATAAATGTATTATTCCTAAGTTGTTAATAAAATATTTGATAAAGAAAACCATCCAGATACATAAATTGCTAGTTCGAATATTTTAGTCTCCCTGTTGAAATAATTTCTTTGAATACTTCCTGCACAATTTGGGCAGATCCTGGTCACACCAGTTGGTTAAAAATATCTGAAGTCATGTGAAATTTTGTCTACAGAGATAAAAAGAAAAAAAAACACTTTTAAACTTACGGCTCATCTTCCTTAAAAAAAAAACATTTTATAGAGAATTGGCCCTAAAATGCTTGACCATGAAGGAAAAGAAGTTCCAGGAAACAGAGGTTATAAATACTTTGGAGCAGCTAAAGACCTACCCGGCGTTCGAGAGCTTTTTGAAAAAGAGCGTAAGTATTTGCACGTTGATTGGACTATTACTGTAATGCCAATCAATTGCATGTAAATGTTTGTGTGTGTTTAAAGTTCTTTTAAGATAAAATGATATATTTTTTCTGTTTTTTGAACTTGTGAGTTGTTTTGGAGTTGGGTGACCTAGAAATTTAATTAATAAATAAGTAAGTAAGTAAGTAAGTCTTTGCATTCCTTGGCCCACCATAAGTGTGATTAAATTTACCTGCTCCAATACAGAGATTCAATACAGGCAGTCCCTGCGTTAAGAAAGTCAGATTTACAGACAACCCATACTTATGAACAGGCTGCCTGTTGCTAAAAATGGCAGGCAGTGTTCTTACTCGAGCTGATGAACCATTGAAGCCGCACAATGTTTTTGTTTGTTTGTTTCTTTGTTTGTTTTTGCGTTTCTGAACCGCCCATCTCCCTCAAAGAGGAACTATACAATAAAATGTCAAAATATAAAAATATTAAGCTACAATTAAAATTTCAAAATTAAAATTTTTAGAAGTAAGCAAGAATAATTAAGTCCTGTTAAAAGTTAATTTAAAAGGTGAAGGGAGGATTCTCAGGGCACCAAACAGCCCCATGGCTGTGTATTCCTTTGATATTCCCATATTAGGCCACAGAGGCATGTTTTAACTCTTTTTCGGAAGTCCAGGAGAGTGGAGGCCTGTCTCACCTCCAGGGGGAGAGAATATTCCACAGGGCAGGAGCAATGGCAGAGAAGGCTCTTTTCCTAGACCCCGCCAGTTGGAGTTTGTTAACTGATGGAATCTGAAACATACCTTCCCTGCCTTACCGGCTGGGGTGGGCTGACATGGTGAGATGAAGCCAGTTCCGTAGATAGCCTGGCCTTGAGCCATGTAGGGCTTTATAGGTTAAAACCAACATGTTAAATTGGACCCAGAAGCAAAATGGCACCCAATGCAGTTTGTGGAACAGAAGTGTGACGTGCCCTTCTCTGGGCATCCAATATAGCTTGTGTAGCTGCATTCTGCACCAGTTGAAGATTCTGGATACTTTTCAAGGGTAGCCTCATGAGTGACTGAGTGGAGAGCCTCCCTATCCAGGAAAGGATGTAACTGGCACATATCACAGAGTTTGTGGGTATTAGAAATGCACAGTTCCAGTGGTTCATAAAAATGTTGCACGGCTTCAGCAGTTCATCAGCTCAAAAAATGAGAATGCTGTCCACCATTTTTAGTAATATATTGCCTGTTCATAGATACAAATTCCAACTTATGTACAAAGTTGAGTTAAAACAGAGTTAGGAATGGAATATATTCTTAACCCAAGGAATGCTTGTAAAATGTTATCTTTTATTCTTATTCTTATCTCTTCCACAATATAAATATATAAAATCCATATTAAATCATTAATTGGTACATTTCTGGACTATTTCAAAATGATCATAACCATATTTGTCAAATGTGTATGGAGATTCTCAATCATTCAGGTCACTGTTGTCCCAAAGGTGCTTTTCAAAAGGCAACTGGAATTTCTTGGGTTTTTTTCCTTGAAAACATTTCACTTCTCATCCAGAAGCTTCTTCAGTTCAGTTTTTCAGTTCTTCAATTTAACAAATATGGGACAATTGAATGTTAACCTCACTGTGCATTTAAAAATTGGAATGTTTCTATGAAGTAGCATGGGTGGTGCAACATCTTAATTTTTTTTTAAGATAAGGTTCAGGTTATAATAAAATGGTAGAACATTTGGAAGCTATGTGACAGTAGCAAACAAAACAACTGCAGTTTTCAAATCATCCAAAAAGAAGAGAGTTTGATTATATCTTGAGAAGAGACTGAAGTAAAAATAAGTACTTATAGGAAGTACTCTGTCCAAAAAGTCCTTTAGCTTGATTAGGTTGATTACAAGCACTAGTAAACGTTTAATTGAACCTGTGACCTAAAATCTGATCCTTTATGCTTCTGTTTTATTTTTTGAAAATGATTTAATTTATTCCATTAGCCCTTCCTCCTCCACGGAAAACTCGAGCTGAACTCATGAAAGCTATTGATGCAGAATACTACGGCTACAGAGATGAGGATGATGGTGTCCTGGAACCACTGGAACAGGAACATGAAAAAAACGGTATAGGAAATAACTGTTGGCTTTTTGAAGTGCCATTTACAGAATATTATTTGTAATTCAAATCAATATTATTTACTTCAACAGCAGCCAGAAATGGATTTTGGTAGCCGAAAATGGCTTGTATTAAATATTCCAGTTCTTGAATATGAACTTGCAGCTCTATTCTTTGAAATTCACTCTTCATCTTACTCCACGGTACTCCAGGGATCTTTTCTGTTACTTAACTACCTGGAGGACCCTAGTATCAACTAAAAACAAGGTCAGTTGGGAGTAATCATATCAAGAGCTTTGGCTGCTTTCCTGTTCCAGACATTGATCAGATTCATAACAAAGTTGCCTACCAAATTGTTGTATTTTCTATTGCAGGTTGCCAAATAACTTTCTAAAAGAATTATAATTGCTAGGAATTTAACCTCAAAACTTTTACATTTAAAATGTACGACCATGTCCCATTCCAAAAAGTAAAGTACTATTGGAATCTGTTGAAGCTCTTTTGATAATTTAGAAATCAGACTATTCATGTATTTTGTATAATCATGTTACCCACTGTCATTAGCTTGCACTGGCATCTTGAAGTAAGACTTGCATTAGCCTGAAGCTAGTGGTAGCATTAATCTGCAACTTCTATGTAACTTTAGCAAGATGTCAAAGCACAGATAGTTCCTAACTCCCATGTATGAGCAGAATACTCCATTCCACAAATAAATGGGGCTCCCAGCTGTAGTAGCAGAAAAATCCTTAGAACATTCAGTTCATTGGTCTCCAATGAGTTGAAGTTCTTAATGGAGCCTTCTATTTTCAGTTTGTCGTGGGAATGATTTATCTGTGAGAGCATTCTGTCAACTCCTAAACAAAACTTTATCTTGATCATCAAAAATTAGATTGAAAGTACACTTCCAAAACATTCTGGAAATGGTTAAATCCCCAACTGCTCCTGTTGATGAGACACCAACATTAGATGCTCCCCTAATACACTAAATTTAGAATTAGACACTGTAAGCACAATCAGTTTAAAGCAGTGGTTCTCAACCTTTCTAATGCCGCGACCCCCCTGCGACCCCCCCGCCGCCCTTGTACACCGGTGCGTCTTATACTCCGAAAAATACGGTATATATATATATCTCTACCAGGGGTGAAATGCTCCCGGTTCGGGCATGCCTGCCGGTCGTCGGAGAGCCCGTAGCGACGGCAGCACGAGGCGTCGCCCACACGCCGCCATTTGGGTTCTTTTACCCTCTGCGCATGCGCAAAGCATTTTGCGCATGCGCAGAGGGTAGAAGAACCCAAATTGCAGCGTCCGGGCTACCAGCTGTCCGGCGACCCGCAGGCACAGCCGAACCGGGACCTTTTCACCCCTGCAGTGACGGTGGCACCAAGATGGCGGGCTAACGTGCGCGGCGACCCCTGTGAAATGGTCGTTCGACCCCCAAAGGGGTCGCGACCCACAGGTTGAGAACCGCTGGTTTAAAGGTTACTTCAGAAATACAAGGAAGTGTTGGTTAGTGGATAGTGGTACATCAGTAGAATCTCAATGTCTTGATGGTTTATCACAAATGTGTGTGTCCAGATTTTCAAATACAATTTTTCAGTAGAGATATACATTCCTAAAGCTTGCTACTACTTCATCTTTTCATTCATTGGATCATGCACACTCCTGCATTTTTGAAAAGAATTGTTTTAAGTAGACTGAAAAGGTCCTCACTCAGCTGAGACTGAGCCAGTCCCACTTATTCATTCAGGATTAACTTGTGAGTTAAGGTGTTCTTACTAATTATTGTATTGGATTGAGAAGTAGCATTTTATGACCAAACAGACCTATCTTAAATACCGTATTTTGCGGACTATAAGACGCACCTTTTTATCCCCAAAAAGAGGGTGAAAACTTGGGTGCGTCTTATACACCGAATGTAGCCCCGCCCAGCCACCCCCACCCTTTGGCCTCTGCCTCCCAGCAATTTACCTTCTTGCAGCAAACAGAACAGAGCCTGTTAAGCCAAGCAACTGATTATCAGCTTCCCGAACATCAGCTGATTCAGGCTGCAGGCAGGTCATGTGCTAAAACTGAAAGTGAAACTAAAGCTGCAAGGAGGCAAATTGCTGGGAGGCAGAGGCAGAATTTTATTTTCTTGTGCTAATCAGACTGCTGAAACTGGATGCAATGAGGTAAGTCAATAACTATAAATGTCTATAGAATGTTCAAATTATTACTTATTTTTTAAAGACTGCTTTATTATTGTTCTAGACAACTTAACAAAATGAAGAAGCTTTTTAAAATAAATGCTTGATCTGAAGAGGCCCAGTGCTATTGTATCTTCTTTTAAATAGCAGAGAATAATGTATACTTCCAGAAAGCCACATCAGTTTTAACAGCATCTGCACAAGTATAGTCTGAAATGTAACAGTGTCCTGTTGTAGCATTAAGATAAGGCAGCTGAGTTAGACCATGACTTAGTCATGTTTGGAGTAGATCTATTTAAATAATTGGGAGGCGTTAGTGTGACTACATTTAAGAAAACTTTGTGGCATTAATATACTGCCATAATGTACATTTCTCCAATTCTTTGCTATTTCTATGACTGAGGCAGATTTTTTTTTTTGTTTTCCTCCCCAAAAGCTAGGTGTGTCTTATACTTCGGAGCGTCTTATACTCCGAAAAATATGGTAAGTAGGAAGCTCTTGGTCTTCCTGAAGCACTAGCAAGCAGTAGAATTACTAACCCACAGAAAACCGATTAAGACTTAAAGCAAGCAAATAATCCTGGCCCAAAACTGCTGTATCTCCTTGCAAGTCTATCTCTGTATTCACTGTTCTTTTCTTTGTTATTGGGATACCAAGCAAGCAAATTGTTTCTTCATTTCATAAATATTGTTCCAAAGATCTAACATGAAATCAACATCCTATCTGAAGGTGCAGCTTCCCCACTAATACAACCCACAGTGTAGTCTAGGTTAAGGTGTCACATTACGAGTGGGGAAACTCAGCTTGTGATCTGCCTTCAGCCATGGAATTCACTGGGTGACTTTGGGTCTGTCACTTTCTGTTAGCTCAACCTATATAGGGGCCGTGATGGCTCACGTGGTAAGACGCTGGGCCTGCGCACCGCTGAGGTCAGCGGCTCGATTCCTGTGAGCGAATAAACCACGTAGGGACAAGAAAGGAGCCTCTCCCAATTGCCTACCGGCATTCAGGTGTCCTGCAGGTAAAGATAACACCGCCCGAAAAAAATCCTTTTCACAGAGGCAGCCAGCCACCTCGGTGATTCCTGGCTAACACGTGCCATACGCTTAAAAAAAAAAAAGCTCAACCTATTTCACAGAATGTTGGTTTTGGGGGAAAAACAATTTATGTATGTTTGTATGTATTTATTTCCCGCCTTTATTATTTTTACAAAAAACTCAAGGTGGCGAACATCCATCACACCTTACTTCTCCTATTTTCCCCACAACAACAACTTGTGAGATGGGTTAAATTGAGAGTGACTGGCCCAAGGTCGTCCAACTGTATGATTCACTTAACAATTGTGGTGGCTTTCATGACGAAGTCAGGACTTGAACTCATGGTCTCCCGCTTTCTAGCCTGGTGCCTTAACCCAGGAGACCAAACTGGCTCTCTACATTTGCTTCTAGTTTTAAAATATAACCTCTTGTACCAAACATTTTCAATACCGTGGCTCATAAGTGAGATTGGAAGCTTAATGACTCTTATTTTCCAGCCTAATGCCTATATTGTATAGTCTTTTTCTGGGAAACAATCAGATGTTTTTGTTCCTGCTATTTAAGGCAGTTCAGTAAATGTTGCTGCCGTTTATTGGTAAGCCTGGCTGAATCTGGTTTCATGGTAATTAACTCCAGAACGTGGATCCTCATTTATCACATGGATTCAGAGGAAATTAATGCATGTGTTTTAGAAATGAATGGGCCTAAATAAAACTAGATGAACCGAAATAAGGAAATAACTAAATTGCCTCTTTTAATTTTGTTAAATTTCTATAAGTGAATGTGAGTGATCTCTCAGTAGAACTTACTTCTTGCCAACAGAGTGCTTTGCTGTGTTGCTTTTGAATTCAGAATACTGTTGTGTTTTATAGATTGACACAAATAATTAAAGGAGATAGATTTAAAGAATTGTGGAAGTGGAAAGGACCCCCAGGTAGTCCTTGAGATGGCCAGTCACTTAACGACCATTTAAAGTTATGGTGGACTTTTACTCATGAACCATCCTCAAGTTATGACTGCTGCACCTGCCCTGCCATCATATGATTTCAGGCATGTGGCAACTGGCTCAAATTTATGACTGATTGCAGCATCCTGGAGTCACATGATCACATTGGGGGGGGGGGAACACCACCCTTTGGATCAGTTAGATTCAGATTTACAACCATACAGGGTTATTCAAAAAGAATGAACCGATTTCATGGCGCATTGCTTCAGTTCTCAAGCATCGTTATGTAATGAGTCAGTGACCATTTGAAAGAGGAGTTATCTAAGTTTTGAATGGCTGCCACAGGGGCGATGTAGTCGCGTCGTTCTTCCGGCAACGTTCAGTTGTTTGTTTACCCTCGGAATAGCGAGTCCTCAGGAAAAGGCGTTCTGCGTTCTCGAGTTCGCGAAAACAAATTTGGTTGTCAAAGTGCAGCGTGCTTTTCGAAGGTGATTTGACATTAACCCGCCCTCTCTTAAGAACATTCAAACGTGGTTTTGACAGTTTCAAGAGAGTGGGTGTCTGTGTAAAGGAAAAAGTCCAGGACGACCACGAGTTTCGGAGGGATAAGTGGCGAGAATCCGTGCTGCATTTGAGAGGAGCCCGCGGAAGTCCACCGGAGGAATTCTCTTATCGCATTGATGTTGCCCGTGCTGCAGGTGGTGGCCACATTGAACACTTGTAAGACAGGAAATAAAAGTTGATTGTGAGTAGAATACTTGTGACTTGGCTGGAGTTTTGTATTACTTTTCCTTAATAAAATATTGTGTCATGAAATCGGTTCATTCTTTTTGAATAACCCTGTATGATTCACTTAACAATTGTGGTGGCAGGTTTAACAACTGTAAAAACAATCTTAAATTAGAGTCCAATCAGTTTCGCCTGCAACAACTTACAACCAAAATTCGAGTTTTCAATTGTGGTTGTACAGTAAGTTGAGAGCTAGCTGCATTTAATCCAGTTCCCTGCTCAGTATAGGAATCCAGGTTAAAGCACCTCCAACAGATACAGTAAATTTAGTGCCTATATAGACCACTTGAACACAACAAGTGAAAGGGAGCTTCTCTTTTGATACTAATTCAATTTTCAATCTACATTTAGTTTTAGGATTTTTCTGCCAAAAACTATGTTCCTATATCTTATACATCCGTAATTCTATATTCTGACCTTTGGACTGATGGAGAGTAGATTTTGCTCGTACCCAGCCTTCTCTTGTCAAGGCTATACATTATCATTTCCTTTCATAAGATGTAGTTTCTGGTTCCTGGATCATGCTTGTTGTCTTTCACTCTAATCCTTCATAGTATGGAGCATAGAACTAGATCTAAAAATTCATTTTGCAATTGACTATTATTCTAAGGTTCTTTTCACACCTATGCCAATACCTCTGTATGTATATGTATTCTTCAGCAAAGAAATTGGCGTTTGTTTTTGTTAAATTTCATTTAATTTTCTGCAGTCCATTTCTTTAAACTTATCAGTACTGTTGGAGGTAGAAGGCCAAGGACTGAACTCTACTCAATACCTCACTACAGTATGATGAAGAAACATTGGAAAGCACTAAGTACAGCTTTCAGTCCAGCTATTTCATGCCATCCAGCCCAGTATAACTAGTTTGTTAATTATGGTGTCAGAGGATACTTTGTTAAATGTTTTGTTGAAATCAAGAAACTATGTCTATGGCATTTGCACAGTTTACTCAGGAAGTTACCTGATCAGAACATGAGATAAGACTAATCTGGTAAGACTTGTTTAAGACAAATCCATGATTGCTTCTTTTCAAAATGCATACGGGTCAGTCTCTTTATGATTCATACAAGAGTTTTCAGAGGTCCTCCTCTCAGACTGACTGATTTATAATTCCATGGATCTCCCCCACCCCCCAGCCATCTCTTTTTCTTTCTTAAAAATGGGAACGTGTTTTGTCTTCTAAACCAGACATTAGCAATCAGAAGTATTATTTGAAGGTAACGCAGACAAGATTCAACCTGCTGTTATGTTTCAGTATTGCTAAATCTAGCACCTTTTGCCTAGAACAGGTGTCGGCAACCCACGGCTCCAGAGCCGCATGTGGCTCTTTGGGCCCTCTGCTGCGGCTCCCTGTCCCATCACTGGCTGGCCCCTCCCAGTCACTCCTCACCTGGCCTGAGAAGGTAAGGGTGACGGCGGGGGATAGAAAAGCGGCCGGGGCTGATTCTCTGGCGCCTCACTCTTGCTGGAGCTTCTTCCAGCCCTTGTTGGTGCTAGGCGTGCCTCAGTCTCTTGGGGAGACGTGCAACCTGCTCGCCGCCCCGAGACACTGGCCCGACCCGGCCGCGACCGACACCGGCCTCACTAACACGAGGGCTGGTGGGGTGGGAATGGGATCCGGGAGGAGGGGACGATGGAAAGGGGGACAGGCCCACAGTGCCCAGTCACGGCTTTAAGAAGCTCAGGATAGCGGGAAAAGGGAGCTGGCCCCGCCGAACCTCGCACACCCACCCCGGGGGTCAGGCTTGGATAAAGCTGGAGGGCCCTCGCCAAAGACGCTCACCCATCAGCCGGTCTCCCTCTCTCTCTGTGTCTCTCTCTATGTCTGTGTGTCTGTATCTCTCACTCTCTCTCGCTCCCTATCTCTGTGTCTCTTCTCACTCACTCGAAAAGCCCAGCGAGCTCTCCTTGGGGCTCTTCACTACTCCTTTTCTTTCTTCTTTTTGGAAATCTGGGCTGGCTGAGGAACGAGCGCAAGCCGCAGCGGAGGCTTCCCTCCTACTTCTCCTCCCCCTCTTGTGCATACCCTCCTGGACCCGCCACAGCTGGCCAGGGAATTGCGAGAGGAGGAGGGAAGCCTCCGCCGCGGCTTGCGCTCGTTCCTCAGCCAGCCTGGATTTGCAAAAAGAAGAAAGAAAAGAGTCCAAATGGCTCTGAGTGTTTAAGGTTGCAGACCCCTGGCTTAGAAAAATGAGCTATATACTTACAGAGGTATTTGCTTAGGTGTGAAAAGAACCTTAGAAAAATAGTTAATTGCAAAATGAATTTTTAGATCTAGTTCTATGCTCCCCACTATGAAGACAGCTAGTGGCTGTCTGCAACTCCTTAAAGCAGCACCTTTTCCTGGGACCACATGGCTGCCCTCTTTATCTGCTACATGATCTTAAGCAATGACACATTTGACCTAAGGAATTGAAAAATGGTGCTACATTCATATTCCCACATCTTCCAAATAATCTTTTTGTCTTCAAATCTAAAATGCTATATAAAAGCCTATATAGACATTCCTTCACTAATTTTAACCAAATGCATTGTACTGCATCATCAGGTTAATTAATTTGGATTTCCAAGCAGAATGGGTATTTTTAATATTCAGTGCAACTCCTCCATTTCTGCTGTTTCTCTTTTGGAAAAAAAAATGGTACATTATGTCCCCTTTAATTGTTACTTTATTGGGCCTTGATTATACCTAATAAATCATATTTGCCTTCTTTTACTAAAAGTTCTTGCTCGTTTGGTATATTATTCTCTTTCAGATTTTCACTCTTTCATAGGTCCTTTCAGAGAAACTGCCCTAGATCTGAAAACTTACATTTTTCTCTCCAAATTCTGGGATTGGTGTGCCCACTTGGTTGATGTATGTTAGGGTTAGATTTACTATCACATTTACTTTTTGTTCAGTATAGGCATTTGCTTTTAATGTATATGCCACCCAGGGTCTATGTTGAATTGAGCAGCCATGTAAGTCTTAATCACAAATAAAATTATAAACATCTCCCCCTTTTTTACAGCTTACAAATGTCTTTTTCTCCAGTCACCACAGTATTGATCTTTTCCCTTTTATAAGTTTTGAGTTGCATAGCTAAGTTGCTTATATTTTAGTGATAATATATAAAACTAAACAACGCTGTGACCCGCTGGGTCATCTTTTAAGGGAAAGATGGTGCAGTCTGATATGACCAGAGTGAATATTAAATGTTCCCGTAATCATCTATGAATATATATCATAAATAGAAAAATAATTATAGTGGCAAACAAACTTCAATAATAAGTAAATATTTACTTATTCTAAAGAGAGTGTTATATTTACTTACCCTAAAGAGAGTCCCTTGGACTTCAAGGCGATCAAACCGGTCAGTCCTAGAGGAGATCAACCCTGACTACTCTTTAGAAGGCCAGATCCTGAAGATAAAACTCAAATACTTTGGCCACCTAATGAGAAGGAAGGACTCACTGGAGAAGAGCCTAATGCTGGGAATGATTGAGGGCAAAAGAAGAAAGGGACGGCAGAGAATGAGGTGGCTGGATGGAGTCATTGAAGCAGTCGGTGTGAGCTTAAATGGACTCCGGGGGATGGTAGAGGACAGAAAGGCCTGGAGGAACATTGTCCATGAGGTCGCGATGGGTCGGACACGACTTCGCAACTAACAACAACAACAAAGAGAGTGTCCACTATAACGATGAGTAGTTGCTGTATCTTAGTAGTTTGTGGTTTTCAATACAACTTTCAAATGTGGTTATTTTGCTTTTCCAGTTATTGCAGAAGCAGTGGAAAGGTGGAAGGTAGAGAGAGAAGCACATCTTGCAAGAGGTGACAAGGAAGAGGAGGAGGAGGAAGAAAACATCTATGCAGTAAATGACAATGAGGTAGTGTATCTGTTTCCAGCCTTATGCTATATATTATATAGTCTATATAGTAAACTAGTGTACTCCATCATGACTGATAAAAAGATTAATAATAAATGTGCAGCTACCGTGTTTCCCCTATAATAAGACATGTCCTGATATTAAGCCCAACAGGGCTTTTCAGGGCATGTGCTGAAATAAGCCCCCTTTCCCAACTACTTACGCATGTGCAGCCTGCCCCACCCCATCCCCTGCCACTCCCAAATTGTGCCCGAACATCTTAGTCAAGTCTGGCAGCTCCGCCGCTTCTCTCTCTCGGCCGATCTGTGCAGGGAAACACCTTGCAATGAAAAGAAAAACTTCCCGCGAGTGCAAGCAATTAACAACTTCTCGCACTCACGAGAAGTTTTTCTTCGCACCTCTGCCATTAAGCGACGGTGGCTTCCCCGCTTTCCCGCCGCCAATCTCCCCATGCCATCAGTGACTAAAGGGGTGCTTCTCTTCCCGCCCTTCTTTAGCCGAAAGGAGGGTGGGACGAGGAAGAGATGCCCCCCCCCCCGGTTGCACTCGCTCACGCGGCGCTTCTTTCCATCATTTTCGCAATTTTCCCGGCACAGACCGGCCAGGAGAGAGACACGGCGGAGCTGCCAGAGTCGAGTAAGATGCGCGTCTCGCAGCCCGCCCCGCCCCATCCCCACCTGCCACCCTCAAACTGTGCCCGAACTCGAGTTGCTGCTGCCCTCGCCGCCGCCGCCTACAGAGGCCCCGGCCGGCCCCCTGCAGGCCAAGCTCAGCTGCGGGCAGTCCTTGCCCGGGGGGGGTGTCTTACGTGCACTCCCCCCCCCCCCCGCCACCCAAAAGGTTTGCTTGCCGGCTGCTTCTGCTGCTGTGCCCGGGTAGAAGATTGGCTGTCAGCTCGGGTTTGGTCGCCGGCTGCTTCTGCTCGGCGGGGATGGCTGAAGTGCTGCGGGTGTTGCTGCTGCCCTTGCTGCCGCTGCCTACGGAGGCCCCGGCTGGCCCCCTGCAGGCCAAGCTCAGCTGCGGGCAGGGAGCACTGGCTGTGGCCGGGCCAGCCGAGCTGAGTCTGTCGAGGCTGCCCTCGGCATGGCTGCCCAGTGTCTCGCTGCCGGGCACCTGGGAAGAGTAAGTGGGGCCTGCGGGAGGAAGGGAGTGCAGGCAAGGGTCCTGTGAGGCTCCCCTCCCCATGAAGAGTCCGGCTCAGTCGCCGTCCGGTCTGGTGACTCCCAAGGCGGAGGGGCTTCCCGGGCATGCCGGCGGGCACTCCGGTCAGTGAGCGCTCGGGGGGGACGACTGCGGGGAGATTGGAGCGGAGAGGAGCAGGGGGGAAGGGGAGGCCTCCAATGACCATCACCATAGAGCGGGAAGCGCACTCGCAGAGCAGCCGCTGCCCTGGCTGGGGTTTGGAAGCCGCAGAGCCGGAGTTTGGGGGAGAGAAAGACTTCTGCTGCTTTCTTTGCGTGCAGCCAAAAGCAGAAGTAGCAGAAGTCTTTCTTTCTTTCTCTCCCCCAAACTCCGGCTCTGCAGCTTCCAAACCCCAGCCAGGGCAGCGGCCGCTCTGCGAGTGCGCTTCTCACTCTATGGTGATGGCTGGAGCTGGAACTAAGCAGACCGGCCGAGAGACGCCACGGAGCTGCCAGACTCCAGTAAGACGCTCTGCCTCCAGCGGCGTTTTGAAACGCGCTCCTGCCTGCAAGGAGGAGGCGAGGCAGGGATCGAGAGCCCCGGGGCCCCCATCCCCCACCCCACAGCGACATGGAGAGATGCGAAAGTGCCCTTCCACCTGCCCGCCCCAGGATCTGCCTCCCTGCATCTCTGGTTCGGCGGGTGACTCTCTCGGCGGGCTCCATAGCAGGGCCCTCCTGCTGCCTCGGCTCTTTCCCGCCGCCGATCGCCGCGCCACTGGGCATGAGTTAACATCAAACATTTCAAAACGCCGCCGGAGGCAGAGCCCAGAGGAGCCAAGCCAGTCCCGCGGGGTGTGCGCGTCTTGTGTCGGTGCCTGTGTGCACCAGCCTCTCGCTTGCTCTCTCTCTCTCTCTCTCTCCCGGCCAAGAGTGCCCGCTGCAAAAAGAGCGGCTCCCGGCCGGGAGAGAGAGAGAGAGAGCAAGCGAGAGGCGGGGGCGCGCAGGCACCTAGTCCTGCGGGGTTTGCGCGCACCCACCTCTCACTTGCTCTCGCTCTCCCAGCCAAAAGAGTGCCCGCTGCAAAAAGAGCGGCTCCCGGCCGGGAGAGAGAGAGAGAGAGAGCAAGCGAGAGGCGGGTGCGCGCAGGCACCGACACAAGACGCGCACACCCCGCAGACTGGCTCGGCTCCTCTGGGCTCTGCCTCCGGCGGTGTTTTGAAACGCGCTCCTGCCTGCGAGGAGGAGGAGGCGAGGCAGGGATTGAGGCTTTGAAGCTGGCACGGTGGGATGGGGGGGAGAGCCCCGGCCCCCCATCCCCTGCCCCACAGCGAGACACGCATCTTACCCAAGTCTGGCAGCTCCGTGGCGTCTCTCAGCCGGTCTGTGCAGAGAGAGAAACACCTTGCAAAATACAGAAAAGCTTCTCGCAAGGGCGAGCACTTAACAACTTCTCGCACGGAGCTGCTAGACTCAGGTAAGATGCGTGTCTCGCAGCCCGGCCCGCCTCCTGCACCCCGAAAATAATAAGGACCCCCCCCAATAATAAGGCCAAGGCCATATTTCGGGGGTCAAAAAAATATAAGACAGGGTCTTATTTTCGGGGAAATACGGTACATATTCACAAGATGATAGACCTGCATTTTTCAATGCTGTCTTATACAAAATGAATATAATTAACTCTGATTTCTAGCCGGACTGGCTGAAGTGCAATCAGGAGAGCAAGGAATTATTCTGTTTATTTTGAGGTGAAGTTCTAATGATGTGCTAAGCAAACTTAGAATTCAACATTTTCTCAATGCTTTGCAGTCTGATGAAGAAAATGGAATGAAAACAGATGGTGAGGATAGTCAGCAGAAGTTTATTGCTCATGTCCCAGTACCATCACAACAGGAGGTAAGGACTTGCACATCAAGGAAATACAGGAAGCATAAGTTTGAAAGATTAGGGAGGTAGGAGGAAGGAAGGAAGGAAGAAAAAGGTGAAAAGGAAGGATGAATAAAGAGAGAGAGGAATTGAGGGAGGGAGGGAAGGATATACAAGAAGCTTACTTTGAAAGAAGTAGATTTGTGCACTATTTACAGCAAAACAATTAGTATATGTCAAAGTAAGCCTATTTCCTCAGAATATACTGTAATAGGCTATTACTGTTGATAGTTGGGTGTTCACATACGCTTGGAAAGAAAGGGAGGGATGGTAAAAAGTGCCACTGAAAGAATTTTTATAGAAATTATCAGTCATCTAGGTCATAGTTATTATTATTATTATTTATTAAATTTGTATGCCACCCAACTCCCAAGGGACTCTAGTTGTCCCAAAGGTGCTTTTTTCAAGAGGCAACTGGACTTTCTGATTTTTCTTTGAAGACGTTTTGCTTTTCATCCAAGAAGCTTCTTCAGCTCTGATTGGATGGTGGGGAATGGAAGGATTTATACTCCTTGCAGACAGCTGGTCATTTGCATTCTTTTTAGCAGGTGGTTAAGTCACCTGGAGGTTGAACTGTGTCATCAGGGTCACCTGAGTGGTGCAAATTGGTGTGGAGCCTTCTTGGAGCTGTTGAAAGGACTGTGTTGTAGATTGGGGAAAGATGATGTCGTATCCCTCCCCCACTGTTGAGAGGGCTGTTCAATTTTGACATAGATGGCCTCTTGAAAAAAGCACCTTTGGGACACTGAAAGAATTCTTTCTTTGTTAGGAATTTAATTCATTACTAGACAGCCTCTGCCCTGTTGTGTCATTGTTTTAAATATAATTTTTTAAAACAGAAAACAGAATGACCATGGGAGCAGAATCAATCAATTCTAATCCCATTAAGTTTCCTTTCCCTTCCTCCCTGTCATTCTGTCATTATATTCCTTCCTTCCCTCCCTCCCTCCCTCCCTTTCATTCCCTTCCAGCTTTCCTTTGATATGAAAAGCTGATTTGCCATTATAAGGATAGGTATGTGTAATTTTTAGGCTCACTACTGTATTAGTGAGGGGGAAATTAGGACCTTTAAAATGTATTCATACAATGCAAATCATTAAAATGTTATCTAATTGGCAAGTTATATTTTGATTGTTTGCATTGTATGAATGATTTTTGTAAGTGCATTTGCAAGATGCTGCAGTTGAACAATTTATCAATTTTCAAATTCATTTCTGAAAAATAGTGTTGTAAGTTGCATTGTTTTTATTAAATGAGGTACCAGGTTCTATGGCCAAAGTAATTTTTGATCTAATCAATTCTGTTATGGTCAGTTTCTTAAGTTACTTTTAATAAAGAATTTTCCATTTGCAAGTTTTCAAATTGAATGTTGCTCACTTAACAGATTGAAGAAGCTCTTGTCCGAAGAAAGAAGATGGAACTTCTTCAAAAATACGCCAGTGAAGCTCTTCTGGCTCAAAGTGAAGAGGCTAAAAGACTTCTAGGATTATAGTAGTTGCCCCTTCTATTTTTTATAATCTATTTTGATTCTACAGAATCAGTATCTTCTTGATTCTATAGAAATAAGACTTTGCAAGTTCTAGAATGAAGATGATCATTTTTTCCAAAATACATTTTTCACTCTATCCTGACTTATGAGAGTTTATTCATTTTCAGTTTCCACCTTCAAGCTCTAAATAGCTAGCCTGTTTTGAATTTATCTTTGTCCACCTATTTTCCTCTTTGTTTTATTTTACCTTAGTAATAACTGTTAAATTAGAAAGTAACATTTTGTATGAGTCTTCACTTCAGTAGAATGTTGAGTAGCTCTTAGATGTATTATATTTAATTTCGTCTATCATGTGTAAATTTATAATTGTCAGACATTTCTACATCTGTGGTATTTAATTTTGAGTTTTCAAGAGAATTGAAATGTTCAATATAGTTAATATGGAACTACGTATTATGCTACTGGAAAGAACACTCACTTGGCTGGGTTTTTGAAATGCTGAATATTTCAGCAAATAAAATTGTAAATACTTTTTTATAAAATCTTTTTTAGTAAAACTTTATGCAGATTTAACTGTTTATTGCTTTTGTTAAAAATACTAAAATTCCTCAGCTATGAGTATAATAATTTATAAATAATATGAATTCTAGGAATATATGAGTATCAACAAGATGAGTAACTGAAAAAAAATCACACACACTATGTAAAATTGTGTGTGTGTACAGAAAATTAATTTTCCAGGAACAGTTTGGAGGTTTATGAATGTTTTTATCATAGGCTTTTCACAATGATACCCAAATACAGTACATTATTATATAATTAGTCCAAGTCATACAGCAACATGGAGTTTCTGTAATGTGACCCATTTTTTTACTACCAAACTAACAAGTGTGGATGCTAATATTTAGCAATTGTAAGATAGAACAAAACATTTTTAAAGTATTAGTCAAATCAGTCTTCATATACTGTATATCGTATTGTGCTGATAAGAATGGAATCTTTAAATACACTTTATAAAATCATAGCATAGTATACCAGCTATATATAAACTTGAAGCAAAATTTCGATACTTGGAATAAGAGAAAAATAATATAAAATTATAGATTTTATGCAGATGCACCCATTACTGGCAAAGCGGACATACTGTAATTGGCAAAGCCAATTCTTTAAAGTTTAAACCCTTCCCACCGTGGTGAGATTGGCACTAGAGATTTGGATACACTAGAGCAGGGGTGTCAAACTCAAGGCCCGGAAGCTGGATCCGCCCTGCGGGGTGCTTAGATCCGGCCTGCTGGGTTGCCCTGGAAACAGTGAAGGACCTGCCCGTGGTGCCTCTGCCAGCGAAAATGGAGCTCGCGAGGGTCATGGGCGGCCCTCCTGAGCTCCGTTTTTGCTGGCAGAGGGTTGCAGGAGGCTATCGCAGCCGAAAATGGAGCTCGGGGGGTCAGGCCATCACAGGCGCCCCCGACAGTGACGTTGAGCTGGCCACGCCCATCCTGGCCACGTCCACCCTGGCCCCCCAAGGTCAAACACAACCCTGATGCAGCCCTCAATGAAATCGAGTTTGACACCCTTGCAGTAAGGAGTTGGCAACATGTAGCTGCACTCTGCCACTACTTCTGTAGCACGTCCTGAACTCAATATTTCCTGAGCCTGAATGACTAGATTCACACTGTAGAAAAAGACATGGTGCCCATACTGAATTTAAACCATCTTTGCCTGCTGGGTTGCCCTGGAAACAGTGAAGGACCTGCCCGTGGTGCCTCTGCCAGCGAAAATGGAGCTCGGGGGGGGCATGGGCGGCCCTCCTGAGCTCCGTCTTTGCTGGCAGAGGGTTGCAGGAGGCTATCGCAGCCGAAAATGGAGCTCGGGGGGTCAGGCCATCACAGGCGCCCCCGACAGTGACGTTGAGCTGGCCACGCCCATCCTGGCCACGTCCACCCTGGCCCCCCAAGGTCAAACACAACCCTGATGCGGCCCTCAATGAACTCGAGTTTGACACCCCTGCACTAGAGGGTTTGAGGAAGAAGCTGGACATTGCAAAATCACCAGAGCTTTCAAGCAAACTGTTGCATTTCTCTGAAAATGTAGTTTTGTAATTTGGAAAGTGTTTCTGAACCTGAATTTTGGGGGGCATATCTGGGGGACAGTGATTGCCAAAATACTGTTTCGAAAACAAATGTATTCTACTCATAACCAGGAACCATATAAATACAATGTGTAGAACAGCCCAGTGCACATATTTTGGAGAGAGAAGTTTCCTGGTGATGGACTCCAGCATGAGCCCGAAAGCTTGGAAGAATAAACCTTTGGTCCCAGTGATCAACTCAGATTGGATCATGTTATTTTTTCTTACAGAAACGAAACTCGGCCCTTGCATGTTCTTGTTATCTCCTTCAGGATAGCACTTATATTGGTTATATGGCTTTTTAAAGGATGTCTATCTCTCACCAAGTACTTAGCTTAACTTGGCTCAACTGGGAGACTGCCACATTCAGATTTTCACTCCTGATCATAAAAAGGCCTCCAAAATACGTGCTACAGCACTATGCATACCTCTGGGGTGTAGGCAATAGTTCATGGCTTGAAAAATAGCCTCTAAATTAAGAGGTTCTAGTATGCATAGAAAATAGCATGCTTGGGATGAAACGGTTTGAGTTGCACTTACAGCATTCTAGCAAAATGTGCCCAAACCAATCATATAGTCCTTAGCAGGGACCGCTGAATTGGCACAGGTGTGACTAAGGATGGTGATCTCATCCATAGCTTCTGTATCCTATTGCATGAAAACCTGGGTTGGACAACCAAAGTCACCATATACTGCCCATGTGATTATAACTGGCATATATTGTAGAAGGTAGTGATTTGAAATGTAAAAGGAGTAAATGGTAAAGAGAAGAAAGAAAGAATGTTGTATGTCTGAAACTAAGGGAAAGGGTAAAGATGTAATTGATTTGAAAAAAGGGGCTCTGAAGTGGACCACTGATAGATCACATGCTGAATCAGGAATGAAAGATCTAAGATATTTCAGTATGAATTCATGTTATCTAGTTTCTTGTGTGGTGGATATAAAAATAGGAATCTATGAGGTGGTGATAGGATTTTACTTTCTAGTATGAATGGTGATAATGGGAGAACCAGATATGAGTTTTGGGAAAAACTGCAGTATTCTAAATAAATGCAATTCAGAGAAACATTATACTGCTAGTTGAAATGAATGGGTAGGTGGTAAATGAAACAGTTACAAAAGAAATGGGTTATTTGGTGACTGAAGAATGAAAGAAAATGTACCGGTAGTTGATTTTGCACAGAGGTATAATGAAATGAGCAGAGTTTGTGTTTGTTTGCTAAATATAATAGTACATGATGGAAGTATGTCAGGATATGTCGGGGTAGAAACAGGTCCACATAGGAAGGTTCAATTTAACTGATTTATTGCTAAAGGCATATGCACAAGTCTTCTCAACTAACAGTCAGCACCCGGTTAGAACTAGATAAGGTTCAACAGCAATTAAGGGGTAGGACTTAGTTCACTTATGGCTACAGAACCACTCTAAACTGATCCCTCTTTACCCTTCCCCTGGTCTGCCAGTCCTTGTCCTACAGTGTATATGTAAATAAATGAAATGGTTCAACACTGGGCAGGGAATAAGACCAGGATGTGTGATGTTCATTATTTGCTGAATGTATTTATAGATAAATGTACCAGAGATGCTTATGGTGACAGTAGATATGCATTGATTGGGTCCATAAGTGTACTTTGTATGCAGATAATGCCATGTTGACTGAGAAACTGAATATATTTGTATATTATTGTATACTACCGTGTTTCCCCGAAAATAAGACAGGGGCTTATATTTTTTTGACCCCCCAAATATGGCCTCGGCCTTATTATCAGGGGGGGCTTATTATTTTGGGGGTGCAGTAGGCGGCGAGCGTGGGTCTGCATGTCCCATCGCCGCTGCCTCGCCTCCCCTCCCTGCCACCACCGCCTCGTGGAGCAGGACTCAGTAAGGCTTGTTGTGCCGTTGCATGCACGAACTGCAGGACTGCCGCAAACTTCATCATACCAGCACAATTGGTGTCCTGCCGCTCGTGGCTGTGCCAGTATGTCGAACCTCGCGGTAGTGCTGCCGTTCGTGCATGCAATGGCACAACAAGCCTTGCAGAGTCCTGCTCCACAAGGCAGCGGCAGTGGCGTGACGAGTCTCACAGAGACTCATTTCTGGTAGGTGGGACATGTTGGGCCGTGAGATGCGCGTTCTACCTGGGACTTGTAGCTCCGTCACGTTCCTTGGCGTTGTGTCCAGGGAAGCCCATTGAAAAAGAAAACTCGCGAGTTCGAGAAGTTTAATTGAACTCGCGAGAAGTTTTCTTTTTCAATGGGCTTCCCTGGACACAATGCCGAGGAACGCGACGGAGCTACAAGTCCCAGGTAGAATGCACATCTCACAGCCCAA
>QLTV01002118.1:1196755-1212463 GCA_003457575.1 Thermophis baileyi | reverse complement strand
GGGCGGCGGGGCGGCGAGGCAGGCATCGAGGCTCCCCTTCTCTCCCTCGGAGGCAGGAGCGCGTTTGAAAACGCTGGCAGAGGCAGAGCCCAGAGGAGCCGAGGCAGTCCCGCGGGGTGTGCGTGCCCCACTTGCTCTCGCNCTCTGCCTCTGCCAGCGTTGTGACGCGCTCCTGCCTGAGATGGGGCGGCGAGGCAGCCATCAAGGCTCCCCTTTTCTTCCTCGGAGGCAGGAGCGCGTTTGAAAACGCTGGCAGAGGCAGAGCCCAGAGGAGCCGAGGCAGTCCCGCGGGGTGTGCGTGCCCTCGACTCTCACTTGCTCTCGCTCTCCCGGCCAAAAAAGTGCCCGCAGCAAAAAGAGCGCCTCCCGGCATGCCCCCCCCTTTCCCCCCGGAAAGTAATGGGGGGGCTTATTTTCGGGGGGTGGCTTATTTCAACGCATGTCCCGAAAAGCCCTGTTGGGCTTATTATCGGGACATGTCTTATTTTCGGGGAAACACGGTAATATATTACTAGTATATTAGTATTGTACGATACAATGAGGAGCATAAATTTCAAAATACAGTACAGAGAAAGAAAAATGAGAGAAAAACACAAAACCATGATTGATTACCAGTTTTATATAAATGATAAAAATCGCAATAAATTAAATTGTATACACCTTGGGAAACAGACTTTTAAACATGCAAATACTGATAGAATGTCAGTGCATGGTCTATTGTGAACACTTGATGTTTACTGAAAGAAGCAAAAATAGTTATATTTAGTGCTTCTGTCAGTATTATTATATGGAAGTAAGAGATGAATACAAGTAGTCTTCAAGTTACAACTAATGGAGACTGCCCATCACAATCATAACTCGAGACAGTTGTAAAATGGTCACATGACTGACCCAATTTTATGACATTTGTTGCAGCTGTTCTTAAGCAACCAATACTGGTTTTCAGCAGAAACAAAAAAAAGTGGTAGAAAGTATGCAAGCAGCCATTAATATGACCCAGTTGCCGAGTGTCCAAAATATGGTCACATGACCGCAGGGAGGCCTGTCAGAACTTTGAATCTGGATTTAAAATACCTCCCAGGTAGGTTCCACCTTGAACTTTAAAGGATTGCTAAGTAACTAGTTGTAAACTGAGGATAATCTGTATTACTAGGAAAAACAAACCTAAATTGAATTCTGTAAGATTAAGATCATTTAGAAGCATGTGTGAAAAAACAGGAAGAGATATGGACAAGGATATGAGAGTGTTGAAGGAATGTGGGTTGAATACAAAAGTGAGCAACCTCTGCACTAAAGTATGATGAGTTTGTTAGATGCATAGAATGAATGAAGACTGAGTCACAAAACAAATGTAAGAAGGAAGAATGGGTGAACTGAGAGGAGGAAAAGACTGAAAGTTGGGATTGGATGAAGTTTATCAGAACCTCAGAAAAAAAGTGTAAAGTACAGAATGTTATGGAGGTAGAGTAAATGGCATTTGTACAATCTAGACTTAGCTGAATTTCTATTTCATACTTGTTTAGTTTCTTTGGCTTAGTATTTCTTCCATTTTCTGTAGTTTACCAAAAGGAGTGTCCCAATGGGAATGTAATGTGTGTGTAAAAACACCAGGCATTCAAAATTATGGACCAATTTTCCTCAAATGCCAGTAGTGATATTAAAAAAATCAATTGCTGTTAATTAATTTGATTCAGATTCTGAAAATGGATTCAATACAAATTCATTTTTGTGAAAATCAGATTGTTGCTGCCAAATGGAAATTAAGTTAGGAGCATCGTTCTTTACTGAAATTCCTACTTTCGGGTAGCGAGTCAGCTTTCCATATACTTATTCATCATTTTATCTAATTGAGGTAAAATAGTCTTGCATATACAGGCTCTCTACCTTTTTTAAACCAAAATCCAGGACTCCTTTGCTTTTCCGACCAACGGGGCAAAATTGCAAAAAAGGAGAAAATGACAAGCCCCTATGCAAACTGTCCATCCTCCCCCCCCCGCCTCCTACCGAAAAAGAAAGGCAAATAAGAACTTGAATTGCGTAACCATTGGCAAAGGGAAGCTGAGCGGGCAGTTTGACGGCCGCCCCGGCGATTTCTCTCTTCAGGGTCCCTGTAGAAACGCCGGAGGCTACGACCTACGCGAAAGAGCATGTCGGTGCCTGGCAGGCTCCACCTCTTGGGTGACGTAGAGGCAAAAGGGGCGGGGCCGTAGAAAGGCATTAGGGAGAAGCCGGCGTCGGCTTTCTGGCCGTGGCCGCGATGGCGCTAAGGCGCTTGCTGCTCTTCTGAGAGCCCTCGGGCAGGAGGGCTGCCTGGGTCTTGGGCGAGCCCGCGCAAGGGACGGGCGCTATGCGGGGCCTGCTGCCCCTGCTCTGCCGGCGTCTTCAGAGAGCTCTGGCTGCTGGAGCTCCGTGGAGGGTCAGGCTTTGCCACGAGGCTCCGGCTCCCGCAGCTTCCGGAGGGAGCAAAGGCAGAGCCCAGGTAAGAGGGGCTTGCCTGCTTTTTTTCATCCCGGGATGCCGGGGGGGGGGCGCTTTGGGAAGCCCTTTCTCCCTGTCGCTCCCTTGAGCCCCGCACGTCCCCGACCCAAGCAAGCCCCGAGAGCGTAAGGTGTACCGGGAGCTCTTTCTCTCGGTGCTGGGGTGGCGTTTCTTTCAAACGGGAGCAGAAGGGGAGGGGAAGAAAAGCCTGGCGCCATCTGCTTTCGGAAGACCCTGCCGTACGCGGGGAAGCGCTGCTTTGATGGGGGGGAGGGGTGGCTTCGCGCTTTCGTGGGTCTGAATGGCGGGATTGAGGAGGGGGAGGGGAGCAAACACCGAAGGTCTTCCCGGTTAAGAGCACTTTTCTTCTCGTTTTCATTTCACGCTTACTGCCACTTTCCCCACTTTGGAGGAAACGGGTCAGCGAGGGAAGGCAGAATTTGTTATTTTCCAGCTCTGGCTTTCTCAGAAAAGAGCTATGCCAGGGCTTCACCCCTTTTTCAAGCAGCCAGCAATGGGTTTGGGGGACCCGGTTTTTTGTTGTTGTTGTTGGTGGTTTTTACTCTTTTTGCTCAGGAGCAGCCATTCGGTTCCTGTCAAATCGGTTAGGGATGATGATTGCTTCTGCTGCTGTCAGTTTTCTTAAAACTCTTGTCCTTTCAGCATCGGCTGGCTGGACTTTTAATGCAGGAAAAGTCTGAATTCCTGACCAAATACATGAGATTGCACTCATGGGTAGTGTGAAACTTATATTTAATGAGTTCTTGAGAAGTTACACCGAAGTGCATGCTCGGATTTGAGTGATCAAGAATTTGTATTCCAAATTTGCTGTACATTCTCAGTTCATTTTAAGCCGGGTTATCTTGTTTGAAACCATTCATACGGAGAAGAGTTTGTCTTAAATGATAAAGATTGCTAATGTTTTCTTAATCACCCTGGTTTTCAAGCCTGTGCTTTTTTTTAGTCATCCCTGACTTAACCAAACATAGGAATTCTGTGTTGTTTGCTAGCTGGAGAAAGCCTTTAGGCTAGGAGTTGTATATAAAGCTTCTTAACATTTCAAGTTTAAGCATAGTTATTTGGGCTCAAGTAACCTGTCTGAACTAGTAACGCTTCTTTTGTAAACATCACTACTGCTGTAGTTCCTTAAGCGAGGAACTGTGTACTGGGTGCCACATAGGTGGGGGAAAGAGTGCATAAATTAGTATTACCTTTAAGTTTAGAGGAGGATCAGATTCAGAGTTAACAATGTGCTAAATATTAAGATTCACAAACTAGCATTAATCTTTGCATTCATTATCAATAGCCATATATGAGAAGGGGTTAGATGGGAGCAATAAATATTTGCTGCAAAAACTACCTGTAGGATAAAGACAAACTCAGAAGAACATGCAGAATGTGGAAATCATTTAAACCCTTTTAGAGGCAGTGGTCATTGGAAACCTCTGTTTTAACCTCCCAAGTACCAAAATAACATGCTGCACCTCTTTTTCTGCTCTCCATGTATAGGAACAATGCAGGCTGCAAATACTGCTTCTTTGACTCACATGATGTGGGGGGATTAGAATGGAACAGTCGGCAACATTAGAAGCTGCTACCCTACTGCTTCTCCTATAGCAGTGTTGGTGAACCTTTTCGGCACTGAGTGCCGAAACGAGAGAGCGTGCGTGCATGCACGCGGGGGAGCACCGGAAACGGGAAGAGCAACTCCCCGACGCGCACGTGTGGGAACTCCGGAAACCAGAAAAGCAGTTCCCTGGCATGCATGCGTGCACCGGGAAACTGAGCTTCTGGTTTCCAGCATGCACATGCGCGCCGGTCACCTGGTTTTCTGGTTTCTGGCGCGCATGCGTGCACGAAGACCAGCTGGCGCGCCGGAAACTCAGCTTCCCGGCACGCATGCGCGCCGGGAAGCTGCTCTTCCGGTTTCTGGCGCTCCCATGCGCGCGAAGACCAGCTAGCTGGAACCCAGAAGAGCAACAGGCAACGGCTGGCGTGCCCAGAGAGATGGCTCTGTGTGCCAGTTCTGGCACGCGTGCCATAGATTAGCCATCACGGTCCTATAGGGAAACGCTATTTTTTTTCTGCGGCCCTGATCCTCCCCATTTTTAATTTTCTTTTTGTTTTGCCAACTTCACTATCCCACCACATTTGGTATCATTCTGTCTTTATGGAGTTATCCTGCTGATGATCAGAGAGGATTCTGGTCCCTTTACATATCTTTTCCTAGATTATTTTGATCCCAGGGATGTTTATGTTTCTTTAGAGAAAGCGTACATGAAAAATACAGTAATGTTTGAAATTAGACACTACACTCCTGTTGAAAGGCAGGCACAAATAAGAGCAAATCAACTTGGGCTGCAACTTTGATATTGATAATGATGGGTTGCAATATTGTAAAAGGCATGAACTTTCAGTTTTTTTCAGAAACATTTCATTGTTTGAATTATAAGTCATAATAAGGTATATGAGGTGGCTGTATGGTTTGCTTTTGCAATGGGTTTATTTTGCAATAGCCATTTGTTCATTCAGTTTGTTTTCATGTACAAAGAGTAATCCCAAAGATAAAATATGGGATTGTGTTTATACTTGCAGCCATGTATAAATCTGAGCCATCACTACTAGTACATTCAAGCTGACTATTTAAAAATTAGATTGCTGGACTTGTTATATTCTTTTATTTTCCTTTTTGATTTTACTTATTTTAGCAATATGTTTCTACCTTTCAAAAGATCAAAATTGTGCAGGCAATGGTTTGTTTGTTTTTTCCTGTTGCACTGTACAGAAGTTGGACTTTAAAAATTTGGTGACACTTTTCAAATTTGGTGTTGGAGAAAACCTGAGAATACCAAGACAACAAACCAATAGGTCATCAAACAAATCAAACCAGATATCTCACTAATGGCACAAATGAGCAGACTGAAATGGTCATACTATGGACACATGCTAAAACCTACTTATCTGGAGAAGTCAGTAATGCTGGGAAAGGGGGAAAGAAAGAGCAGAAGATGATGAAAGCCCGAAGAACCAGATTGGGGACATATTCTCCTGGAGATAATCTATCTACAGTACATGGTTTTGTTAAAAATTGATACCATCTTGATACATAATCAATTCTACCTTTCAAACTGCTTTTTATTTTTTATTTTTTTCCATCAGTGCTGTGGCAAATGGAATGCAGACATTATGCCAACAGTTTCTTTGTTTTCTGGGCAAAGCCAAACTAAAATGACTAATAATATGTTATTATGATCTCCATATACCTTGTGGGCTAATGTGTAGTGAAAGTATGCGGTAATTGGGCATATAAGTGCCAGTATCTAACTTGGCATAGATTTTTAATTCTCTAAACTAACTACTTAAACATCTATTCATATAAAATATGGTTGTGAATACAGTGGGACGACTCAGCCTTTATATGTAAATACAAATATTGTTCACTGGAAATTATGATTTTAATGATCCTCTTGTGCCTGTATGCATGGAGAGGTTTGCCCAGTAGAAGTTTCTAATTGTTTACACTTGATAAATTTTGGTAATTGTACAAGTATATTATAAAACAATTGTAGTAACATCATCTAGTAAAAATGGCAAAATAAGTGCTGTCTTTCCTACATGTGAAAGGGCACTTATAATAGGAAAACTACATTTCTTTGAATTGATTCATGATATATTTCATACCAATGCATATTCCACTGTCATGACTTAATTCCCACTTATACTTTTCTAGCATCTAGTATTTGTGGAGATAGCTAACACCTAAACAAATTAAAAAGCAATATAAGAAAGGCTGCTAATAGAATCCTCAATAAAAATGTGAAATATGTGCATTGTTGGATCCAGTTTTTGAACCAGAAAAGAAGGCATTTACAGAGAGATACCGGAATTCTTTTATTTTTTGTTTCAACTAATTCAAACATTGAAAACCATAAAAGCATTGTGTACTTTTACTTGTTTTATATGCTTATTTTCTTCCCCAAGACTTAGCTTTGACTATATTAAAACGTAGTATACGCTCAAATTAATGCAGTATGTGAACTGCATTATACACTGAAAAATCTAATACGATTCTTGTCTTAGCTATGTCATACCGGTAAGCTTCCAGTTTGAACATTTGAATTATACATTCATGTTCTCTGGAACATGTATTTTCAGACATTTTAAATGTTTTTATTTTTCTCTGAGAGAGTATATTTCTTTTTAGTAAAATAAGAGTTTTGTAAGTTAAAACAAGCCAAAACATTAATATAATCCAATCCCTAATAAGACTTACTGTATAGAAATAACGGTTTAACAAATATATCTGAGTCAAAAACATAAGAAGTGAGTTTTGTTTTTCCAGTAGCTAAAATTCCTCTCTACATGATCCCTTTTTCTAATCTAGTTATTTAGTTAATATCTTATGTCTCATGATGGACAAATAGTCTTGGATAGATAGTTGGAAATAACATTATCTTTCTCAATATAAAAAAATATATTTACTTTTCTTGTCAAGTTATATTAAATAGATTAATACAGGTAAAATTGTGTTTTCCAAAACTGATGTGCCTATGCCCTATTGCTTCTACAAGTCTGCTGTCTGAGGCTCACAACAACTTAAGGACCTTGGCACCTTACATTTTATAGCCTTGAGTTCATTGACATTGTATTATTACTACATACCCAACAAAGGAATATGGGAATTACAGCATAATATTCTTATGAAAAAATTTCTCAAATATCCATCTTGACATGCTGCTCATGAACATTTTATTTTTTTTAAGTTTCAGTGCCACACTTAATTTGTAATATTAATAATAATTTGTAATATGTCAATGTGTTGATGATCTTGGCGTGAATATAGAATGTACAAGTGCCAAAATGAGTTTCCTGGAATAGTAGAACTAAAATCCCAATTCTCTTATAAAGCTCACTATATAGTCTTGAGCCGAGCATACTCCTTGGTGTAAACACTCTCACAGAGTTAAGATAATACTAGCCACTTCTAGCAATTTTACATGATTGTTGTAAATATACAGTGAAAGGGAGGATACTCCTTGGTGTAAACACTCTCACAGAGTTAAGATAATACTAGCCACTTCTAGCTAGTATTATCCATGTATTTATATGAAGTTGCTTGAAGCAAAGAAGAGTAACACTCTGTACAAGCATTTTATGAATTTAAGCTACATGATGTCTGGTTGATAACAAGATTTTTTCTTTCTCTTGTTTCACTCTTCCATTTCAGCTAGGTGTACAACCTACCTTTGGCATTCTGTTTGATATTGATGGAGTATTGGTACGAGGAAGGACCCCAATTCCTGCTGCCCAAAAAGCCTTTCAAAAACTACTTAATTCTCAGGGACAACTTTTGGTGCCTGTAGTATTTGTTACTAATGCAGGAAACTGTCTGTGTCAGAAGAAAGCAGACCAGCTGTCCCATCTTCTTGAAGTTCCAGTAAGTAACTTTATTCCATCTATTGGAATGCTTGTCATTTTCTTTCTTCTCTACAGTACATGAATTGAAATTGTCGTATATTTATCTATAGCTTAGAATTTTGCCTTCAACTGATAGAGGCAGTTTCTTAAGCTTCATTACAAATCTTGCCATTTTTTAAATTAAAATTGTTCTACATTTTCCATTTCTTTTGGAAGCAATTTGGGGAATGAGGCTTCCAAAGCACCACAAGAGTGGCCTCCATTCTCTCGAAACTTCGGAAGCCTTATTCCCAGGAGTGAAATGCTCCCGGTTTAGACCGGATCGGGCGTAGCGGTGGCCACCGGTGGTTCGCCGAGCCTGTAGCGATGGCTGGCTGGCCACGCCCCCGAACCAGTCCGCCGGTCGCCACTCACTCGCCCTGCCCCGCCCAGTCTCTGCTCTACAGCTTGCCTGCCTGAAGCGCTGCACCCTTGATCTGCCTGCCAGGTAAGCCTGTGAAGTCGCAGCCTACCTAGCCTTCCCCTGCCCCCCCCCACCATCCCAGCCTGCCTTCCCTACTCCATTCCCCGCGTCCCGCAGCCCCGACATGCTTTCTTGCCTTCCACATGGCCTTCCCAGTGTCCCCGTGACCAGCTTGCAAAGGCAGGCAAGCGGAAGGCCAAGTGGAAGGCAGGAAAGCATGTTGAGGCACGCCAGCCACGGGGAAGGGAGCTAGCAGCCTTCCCGGCAGTCCCCCATGTCCGCTTGCCTTCAGAGGTCAGCGTCCAGCCCGGCCAGTGGGTGGGCGGCCGGCCCTTGGTGGAGATGCAGCTGCTGTTGTTCTGGGTCTGAGAGGGGTGCCGGCCGGGCTAGCCAGTCGCCGTGCTCTTTGCCCTCTTTTCAGGCCGAAAAGCTGCCGGACACATTGGGGAGAGGGATTGCTGCCGAGCGCACTCTTTCCTGGCGAGGTGGGGGGGAGACTTTGGAAGCGGGCGGCCCTTGGTAGAGACGGAAGAGGCTTTGTTTGAGCGTGGGTCGGTGTGGGGCGCGCGCTCCTGTGTGTTCCGTTCCCACTCAAATGGATCGCGGTGCTAAAAAAGGCAGCTAAATAGCTACATCATCTCTCTTCCTTCTCTTTCCCCCACCTCCTTTCTTTTTCTTTTGCCCTCATTCTTCTCTCCCACAAGTGCGCGGGAGTTCCAGCCCGCCCGCCTGCCCTGCCACGAGGTGGATGAGTGGGTGGGTGAGTGAGTGGCTGGGAGCGGAGAATGATTGACAGCTGGCCGAGCGGGTGGAGAGCTCTGCCGCACTGAACTGCCCATGAGCGGCGCGGCGACGGTGTTTTGTTGGGGAAGTGCCCGAGGTGCCGCTTGCAGCTGCCTTCCGAAGCCACGCCTCTCCCCGCATTGTTGTTTTGAGGCTCGGTCGGGGAGTCAGTCCGTCTTGCTAGAAGCCTAGGCATAAACGGAGCAGTGTCCTGGGGCTGCTGCACATGCCAGCCCATGACAGGGGACATGCCAGCACATGCCAGCCCATGACAGGGAACTCCCCGGCGCGGCACCGTTCCGGGATGGCGGAGAGCACAGGCAAGCTCTGCCCCCACCGCCGCCGCTGCTGGGGGCATCCGCGCAGGAGAACTCCCCGGGAAGGGCTCCGTCTGAGTGCCCAGCCATCAGAAGCCTCAATGCCCAGGAAGAGGATAAAGGAAAAAATAAACAGCGCTGACTTTCTCTCCGCCAGTCTAGGATGAGATGGGAACAAACCAGGCCAAACGCAAGGGTAATGCAGCAGCAAGATTTTATTCCCACATACACAAGCCTCAGAATGCGGCGGGTTTGCGTTTAAGCAGTTCAAAATCAGCGCTGGGAGCCTCTGCCTGCCAGCCCTGTTTTAAATTACCCGCCCCACCTCCCAATCACCCAGGTGCCATGCCCCGAACGTTCGGGTCTACGCTCCAGTCACCCATGTGCCGCCCGTAACCATCATCCGGTCCCGATCCCAACGGCCAAGCCCGAGCCATCAGCATAGAAAGCACAGTTTGCAAGGGAAGCCTAATTGCTGCAGCCGAAGCCAGCAGGAGCTATCCGACGCCCAGCTGGCCAGCTGAGGAGGACGTGGCTTGATGATGTCACGCCTGCTTGCCACAGAGCCTCCATGCTGCTTCCATGCGGGTCCTAACATTCTGCAGGTTTGGCGAGCCGGATGAGGGCTCGACACCAGGTGTGTGTGTGAGAGAGAGGGGGGGGAAGGAAAGAAGGGGAAAGGAAAGGAAAGGAGGGGAAAGGAAAGAAGGAAAGGAAAGGAATGGAATGGAAAGGAAAGGAGGGGAAGGGAAAGGGAAAGGGAAAGGGGAAAGGAAAGAAGGAAGGGAAAGGAAAGGAGGAAAGGAATGGAATGGAAAGGAAAGGAAAGGAAAGGAAAGGAAAGGAAAGGAAAGGAAAGAAGGAAAGGAAGAAGAAAAAGAAAGAAAGAAAAAGAAAGAAAGAAAACTTTGACCACAATTGAGCCCAAAATTTGGTTGCTAAGCAAGAGCGTTGTTAAGTGAGTTTCACCTCATTTTACAAGTTGGCCACGCCTACCCGGTCACCTGACCACCAAGCCACGCCCACCCGAAGCCATGCCCACCCGGCCTCCAAGCCACGCCCACAAAATAAGCCACACCCACAGAACCGGTAGGGAAAATTTTTAGATTTCACCACTGCTTATTCCCCAAATCATTGTAATTTCAGTCACTGAACAAATGGTCATCATTCAAGTGCTATCTGTACAAGAATGAAAATGGATTATCCACTTTTCCTCTCTCCTAGATTTCCAAAGACCAAGTTATGATGTCCCACAGTCCTTTGCGAATGTTCAGACGTTACCATGACAAATGTGTTCTTGTATCAGGACAAGGCCCGCTCCTTGACATCGCTAAGCAGTATCCTTGGAAATACTGGGTTTATTCTGCATTGGGCCGAAGATGCATGATAGGGGGATGTGCTAGAGTTAAGCATGTGGTGTGTATTGTTTTTTCCTCAAGATTCAAAGATACATTTTGTAGAGAAAGCAGAAAATGTCTCCTATCAACTCCAAGAATTTAGGAAATCTCAAATGGGATGATACAGAATGTAAAAAGATAAGACAAACTAAGAAGGGGGAGTAGATCTCCTTTGCCTCCTGACTCCTTGAATCAATTCCACTAATTCAAAATTCCTCTTTCTTTGAGCAGAGTTAAAGATTTTCAAAGCAAAGTTCCTAGAAATCAGTTTGAAGCCACTTATTAGGAACTCTCATAAATGTTTCAGATTGGAATGTACTGTAAATTATAATGAGTTAATAAGAAACTTATTCTTGGACATTGTTGTACTTCTGAATAAAAATTAGCTTTTGTAAGAGCCCTAAATGTAAAGTTCTGAGTGAACCAATGAACAAAGATTGTGTTTATCTCTCTCCCTGTATTGTATATATTCTCCCAGAGGATATGGAAACATTTCCTGTACTTAGAATATGTCTGTCACTGCTATTTCAAATGTATTATTTGGGGAATGCAAAACAAATATGCCTTTCATTAAAACATAGATGCATTGCTATCCATAACCAATATGTCATTAGTCTTGGATTTTGTCGGCCTATTACAATTGACAGGTTGCGAGAAACCTATCCCTTATTGGACATGGTGGATCATGACAGAAGACCTAAAGTTTTGGTAAGTGTACTGTACTTTATTGCTTTTTCTCTTTAATAATTCCTTTCACATTTTTTACATTGTAATTACAGTAGCCTATTGGGCTGCTTGTCATGTAAATCAGGGGTCCCCACCCCCTGGGCCATGGACCAGTTCACGGCTTGTTAGGAATTGGGCAGCGCTGGCAGGCAAACAAGCGAAGCTTCATCTGCACATGTTCAAGATCTAGGATGTGCACAAAACCATCCACGCATCCACGTGAAAAAATTGTTTTCCACAAAACCAGCCCTGGTGCCAGAAAGGTTGGGGACCGCTGATATAAACAATGTTCTTTCCAAGGATGAATAAGGCTTACATTGATTCTTTTTGATCCAGTGGTTAAGGCACAAGGTTAGAAAGCAGGAGATCATGAGTTGCAAGTTCCTCCTTAGCCATGATACCCAGCTGGGTATTTTGGCCCAATCACATCCCAACCCACCTCACAGAATTGTTGTTGTGGGAAAATAGGAGGAGCGATCTGTGTTGGATATGTTTACCACCTTCAGTTATTTCTAAAAAATAAAATCAAACAAATAGATTCAAAACTAGAGGATTCCAAAATTTTGGAACTGGAAGTAAATTTATAATGAGTGTCACCTGGGCAATTGTGACGACCAGGCATGAAATGCCAGGAGTACACTTCCTCTAACTTTGGGCCTCACCATTCTACAAATCAAAAGAAGTAATATACTGTCTGACAAAGCTGTTTCAGCCCATCTCTTCTCATAAACCCCTTTGGCCCTCTGACCCAGCACTCCATTCCAAAGCTAAATATCTGCTGCTTCCACTCTCACCTAGATGGTGCCAGTTCCTCTTATTTGCTACTTAGTAGCAAAGCAGTAAGCAGAGCAATAGGTGGGCTGGATGATAGGAGAAGCAGGAACACAAAATGGACAATACCACATTGCTGTGATTCAGACTTCTTTATCTGTTCCCAACCAAACCAGAAATGCTTGAAACTCTTAATCAGTTTTGAAGATGGGGCTTGAGTGTGACGGAAAAAACAGTGAAAAAACAGTTCTAAATACCTTCCTGAACAGGTTTTAGAAAGTGGCAGTATCACTTACCTTTTCTAGACTCAGAAAGTAAATAGTGTCAGTTTAGATTACTAATTGGGTAAGAAATGACAGGGAATTACCAGTAATGTAGTCCAGACCAGGAAATTGAAAAACACCAGGAAGATTTAGCAACAACACCCTTTCCCTGTTGTTAAAAAAAACTACACGGATACATCAATTGTCAACAGTCAAGCTTGACTAAAAAAAGACTTCACTCTACCTAGTCAGATGAACTTTCATACAGTGGTATGGAGTACAATAAAATAAGTATAAGTTAATATAAAACTACCGTGTTTCCCCGAAAATAAGACCCTGTCTTATATTTTTTTGAAGATTGAAATAAGCGCTTGGCCTTATTGCCATGCACTCAAAAGCCCAATTGGGCTTATTATCAGGGGATGTCTTATTTTGGGGGAAACAGGGTATATTCAATAAAAACAAAACATGCATTAAAATGTGCTGAGGGATATATTTCCAACATTCATACCAAGAACAGATGGGTGTTGATGTTCTATGTTATAAATAAATTAACACTCTGACTTCTTGTTACCAATTCTCTTTTGTGCCAGTAGCAACAAAGTGAAGGTGGGTTTTAGTTTGGATTATAGCATAGCGTGGATAAATATTTCCCCAAATGCACAAATTAAAAACAGTAATGTAGTGGTGAAAGTCTGATTGCTCAAATCTTATTGTTTCCTTGATGCAATATGTACTGCTAATTTTATTGTCGAAAAGTATGCACTGTGTACACAAAGGATGCATTTAAAGTATCTTTCTTTGCATCATTCGTAGCATTTAAAAGATTGCTCTTTGTTCTCAGAGTTTCTCAATATTGACTGATCCTAGAACAGATTTTATAGCAGCCGAGAGAGCAACTGAGGAAACGCTACCGATGACTAATAGCACAAAGGCTCAAGTATTGTAGTAGGGAAGAGGGTAAAGAAAGAGGGCAGCAGTATTGGACTGATCCAACTTTGTTCAATTGAGTCTCTCCTGACATCTGGACTTCAGGTCAATGTATAGTTAGCTCTCTAATTAGCTATACAGGCTTGATTGTTTTGCAGAAAGGAGTGGTTATGGTTATTTTGTGATGCAGTTGTTTTGTTCCTTTTCTCTGCTCTTTTCCCTTACTATATACTGGTAAGCACACTATGACGTACTGTAGATGTTGCTGGCACACCATTTTACAGCAAACACATGTGCAGCTAAAGAAAAGAGAAATCAGAAAAAAATAATTTAATTCAGTAGAGTGTTGAAAGAAATTGATCTGGTCAGCCAATTTTAGGATATAGTTCAGGTGTCCCCAGTCTTTTCCCATGATTATTTAAATCCAACTTGAAAGAATTACTGTATCTTGAGGGAGGTTGGTTAAGTTTGCTTGCCAGGTAAAACAACTGAAGTTACCCATAGCCTTTCATATGATGTTCCATAATCCCCAATCAGCCTGATTAATCTCTTCATACTTTTAGATTGTAAATTTTAACTATAAAGCTGAAATTCAGCACACTTAAGTCAATGAATATGTATGTTATAAAAACATTAAAAATAGAATACAGAAGAATGCATGAATATGGTTTTCATCTTCACATCTGTGACATTGTGCTGTTGAACAAAATGCAACTTCTACAAACCAAATGAGCTGCAATTGAAATATGTGGAAGTGACATGAGGTTAATAGTAAGAACTTTCAGATGATCACAGGTGTACAGTCAGAAGAGTGGAGGAACAAGCTCTGGTGGCATGTTGAATTAGGCCTAAGAAGATATGTTAGACACATTGGCAATTATATGGACTTCTTTTACAGCAAGATTATGGGATAAAACATTCAAGATCTAAGACACAAGTGTGCAAGTTATATAAATGGGGAGTATCTCATCTCCTTATGTTTGTGATGACAGATTTTAATTTTTTAGAGGTGCTGGGAATTTAATCAGAACGGGCTGTGCCCATAATGTTCAGAGGTTTGTTTACTTTGTTTCTTCTTTGTGCTAATAAACGATACTTTTCTTAGTAAATGTAACTTGTTTTTAATTTGTAGCACTTACCCACAATGGAATTCCCCAAGATTGAAGGTCAGTATGTCTAGATGTTTGTTTAATTCTGAAATTTACTCCAAGTAAAATGGACTGCTTTGTGATAACTCTGAAAGCATTTTGCTAATTTTTGCTAGCTGCTGTGATGTATCTGAATAAGAATGTGACAGTCATCATATACAATATATATGTCATTTTACAATGATACTGACAGGTTGTTCATTTTTACAGTGGGGCAAAAAGTATTTAGTCAGCCACCAATTGTGCAAGTTCTCCCACTGAAAAAGATGAGAGAGGCCTGTAATTGACATCATAGGAAGACCTCAACTATGAGAGACTAAATGAGAAAACAAATCCAGACAATCACATTGCCTGATTTGGAAAGAAGTTATTTGCAAATTATGGTGGAAAATAAGTATTTGGTCAATATCAAAAGTTCATCTCAATACTTTGTTATATATCCTTTGTTGGCAATGACAGAGGTCAAACGTTTTCTGTAAGCCTTCACAAGGTTGGCACACACGGTTGCTGGTATGTTGGCCCATGCCTCCATGCAGATCTCCTCTAGAGCAGTGATGTTTTGGGGCTGTCGCTGGGCACCACGGACTTTCAACTCCCTCCAAAGGTTTTCTATGGGGTTGAGATCTGGAGAATGGCTAGGCCACTCCAGGACCTTGAAATGCTTCTTACGAAGACACTCCTTCGTTGCCCGGGTGGTGTGTTTGGGATCATTGTCATGCTGAAAGACCCAGCCACGTTTCATCTTCAATGCCCTTGCTGATGGAAGGAGGTTTGCACTCAAAATCTCACGATACATGGCCCCATTCATTCTTTCCTGTACACGGATCAGTCGTCCTGGTCCCTTTGCAAAGAAACAGCCCCAAAGCATGATGTTGCCACCCCCATGCTTAACAGTAGGTATGGTGTTCTTTGGCTGCAACTAAGCATTCTCCCTCCTCCAAACACGACGAGTTGTGTTGCTACCAAACAGTTCTACTTTGGTTTCATCTGACCATATGACATTCTCCCAAGCCT
>QLTV01002118.1:1162424-1187771 GCA_003457575.1 Thermophis baileyi | reverse complement strand
GCTTTTGGAGATACTTTTGTAACCCTTTCCAGCTTCATGCAAGTCAACAATTCTTGATCGTAGGTCTTCTGAGAGCTCTTTTCTGCAAGGCATGGTTCACATCAGACAGTGCTTCTTGAAACCAGTAAACCCAAACCAGTTTTGTGGTTTTAAAGGGCAGGACAGCTGTCAGCGACACATCCAATATCATCACACTGATTGGAGTCAAGGTTGGCTCACTCCTGGCTCCAATTAGCTATTGGAGAAGTCATTAGGCTAGGGGCTCACATACTTTTTCCTCCCTGCACTGTGAATGTTTACATGTTATGTTCAATTAAACCATGGCAACATCTAATGTTTGTGTAGTATTATTTTAAGCAGACTGTGTTTTTCTATTGTTGTGACTTAGATGACGTTCAGAGCACATTTTATGATCAATTCATGCAAAACTCCACGTAATCCCAAGGGGTTCAAATACTTTTTCTTGCAACTGTATGTGTGAGGGGAACCTTTACCTTTACCTTTAACCCTTTTTTTTCATTTAAAAAAAAACAGAAATGCTTATATAGATGGCTAAATTTTTCAAAATCTTGTTAAAAAAGAAAATTCAGTGTTTTAATTGGCAGTTGAAATTACTACTGCTGGACGGCCAACATATTAGCAACCTTATGAAAGGTATTATGTTCTCCAAAAAAGCAACCAGGTCTGCTGCAGACTACTGCCACAAACTATTGCATTAAGCAGTAGCATGTTCACATGACTACAAGGAAGAGATTATTTAATCACTTGGTCAATCATTATTGTTCTGATGATTAATCTTTACAAAACTCTGAGTCTATGGAGTCCTAGACTAAATAAAGCTATTGGACAAAAATTAATCTGAATATACTTTGTTCCAGTTCAACCCTCACCTCTTACATGCAATCTGTTTTACCTAACTCTAAACTCCCAGAATTTTCAGAAATTGGCATGCTGATTTGGAAGATCTGGGAGTTGGAAATAGTGGTATACAGAAGAGACGGGGATAGCATCTTGTGTGCAGGATTATAGAACTAACAGAGTGGAGAACCTGATGGTATCAGATGTCAAAGAAGTAAGACTGGTGGTTTCTGGCAATCAACAAAAACTGGATGGGTGCAAACCTTGATGGACACAGGGTTAAGAAATAAAAACACTGAGCAATCACAGACTATACTGTATACATAACAGTACATCTAGAGGGAATAGAAAAGCTTTGGGCCTTCAGAACTTCTCTCATCAATCTTCTAAATAAGATTGATGAGGGATGATGATGATGATGATGATGATGATGATGATGATGAACAAAAAAGGAAGAGAAGGAAGTCCAACCTGAATGTAGCTGAGTTTGCTACCTTCCTGTATTTGTTAGTTGGCACTTGACTCTACCACATACTGGATAATCAAGTGCCTAGAAATAACTGGAACCAGCAGGCACATCAGAGGCTTTGTGCAAAGATCAATGGAAGAATGGAAGACACACTTGCTGGTCGATAGTCTGGAAGCAGTTAATATCAAGAGAGGAATCTCTTAAGGAGGATTTCACTACTGCTGTTTGTCATTGCATTGATTCCTCTGTCAACAATGCTGAACAAGTCATTGGTCACAAACCCAGCTCTGTGAGCCTCATATTTAGGATTAAATTTGGTGTGAAACATTAAAAGAGAGAGAAAGAAGCCTACCTCCTACCATATATAGGACCAGGATTTTTATTCAACAAACACTTTTGAAGGTGTTTACCCTTCTTTTTGAATGAACAAGATAAATGGATCATTTTTTCTCATGACCCAATTTAAGAAAATGAGTAACTTTATCCCTGGGAAAAGCACTGAAGAACAGTAGATATCCTGACCTAGATCAGGTTGTATGTTCTTACAGACTAAAGCAATTCCTGAATCAGTCTGTGATCTGAACTAAAAACCAAAAATGAACCAAAACCCCAAACTTAAGAGATAACTGATGCCCAATTATAATGATAATGGTTATATAGTGATTTAGAATTTAATGTATTTAATGCGACTTACATAGATGCACAGTGACTATGTATAAAATGAGAATTTTATACATTTTATACATTTACCTTTTGAGTAGACAATGGCTATAGAAGTGGGAAAATGACACAAAATTCTATTATTATTATTTTAAAAAGGGATTTTAACAGAATTAAGCATATTTTATAGTCTTTAGAGTTTATCACAGGTAAACAGGAACAAATGGGCTATTTCCAGTAGTTTTTTTTCTAGTCTTGCAAGCATATTTTCACACTTTTTAGAAATTAACCAAATTCAAAAAGAAAAATACACAAAATTGTAAAACAATGGTTGGAAACTAATCAAAGAGAGAAGCAACCTGGAATTAAGGAGAAACTTCCTAACAGTGAGGACAATTAACTAGTGCAGGGGTCTGCAATCTTAAACACTCAAAGAGCCACTTGGGCCCGTTTCCCACAGAAAACAAAACAACGGGAGCCACAAAACCTGGGTGGGCATGGCCAACTCGACGTCACTCACTCCCACCCAGTCACATGACCCCCCCCCCAGGCACACCTACCCAGGTTTTGTGGCTCCCCGTGTTTTGTTTTCTATGGGAAGTAGGTATCTCCCTCTCTCTGTCTGTCTCCCTCTCTCATCTCTCTCTCCCTCCCTCCCTCTCCTCTCTCTCTGTCTATCTCCTACTCTCATCTCTCTTTCTCTCTCATCTCTCTTTTTCTCTATCTCCCTCTCCCTCCCTCCCTCTCATCTTTCTCTTTCTCTCATCTTTTTTTCTCTATACCTTCCTATCACCCTCTCTCTCATTTCTCTTCCTCTCTCTGTCTCTTTCTCTCTCTCATCTTTCTCTTTTTCTCTCTGTCTCCTCCCCTCTCTGTGTGTCTCTATGTCTGTGTGTGTGTGTGTGTGTCTCTCTCTCTCTCTCTCTCTCTCTCTCTCTCTGTGTGTCTCTCTCTCTTCCTCTCTCTTTCTGTGTCTCTTTTCTCTAACATCTGTGTGCCTCTCTCTCCCTCTGTGCGTGTGTCTGTGTGTGTCTCACTCTCTCTCACTCCCTGCCTCTGTGTCTCTCTCTGCGTGCTCTCTGTGGCTTTTCGCCAGCTGTTTTTCTTTCTTCCTTTTGGAAAGCCGGGCTGGCAGAGCAATGAGTGGCAGAGGCTTCCCTCCCCCTCCTCTCATGTGCACCCTCCTGGCCCTGCCACAGCTGGCCAGGGGGTCGCGCGAGGAGGAGGGGGAGGAGGAGTGAAGCCGGAGGGGAGGGTTGCGCTCATTCCTCAGCCAGCCCAGATTTCCAAAAGGAAGAAAGAAAAACAGGTAGCGAAGAGCTTGAGAGCATACAGGGCTTTCTGAGAGAGTGAGAAGAGACACACAGACAGGGAGATACACACACACACACACACACACACACACACACACACACAGAGAGAGAGAGAGAGAGAGAGAGAGAGAGAGAGAGAGAGAGAGAGAGAGATTGGCTGATGGGTGAGCGTCTTTGGCGAGGGCCGAATCCATCCAGCCGAATCTCTCCCTCTCCCTCTCCCTCTCCCTCTCTCTCTCTCCCCGGGGGGAAACGACGGGCAGCTACTGCTGGGTTTGCTCTCTGCCCCGAGAGAGAGAGAGTGAGTGTTGCCAGGGGCGACTGGGGCAGGGAATGGGCTCCAGGAGGGGGAGGAGACCCAGTCTCCCCCATTGTGAAGCACGCTGTGCTGTGCAAGGCGCTGCAAGAGCAGCGGGCAGGCCATGGAGGGGGTATTGGGTCTTCCCCCTGCCCCATGCCAAAGGAAAGCCAGCCGTGCTTCTCTTTCCCCCTTCCCCCTGCTCCCTTCTCCCCACTCAATCCTACTTCGGGACAGAGAAGCGCGCGCTGAAAACACGTGTTGGGGCAACGTCAGAGCGTGTCTTCTGCCCCTCAGGTGCTCGCCTGCAACTTTCTGCACGTGTCCAGGCCTGGATTGCTGAGGGGGGGGGAGCAGCCCTGACGCCTCTGCTTCCCCCCCATGGCCCCAGCCATCACTGCCCGGGGAAGGAACAGGAAACAGAAAGCGGCGCGTTTCAAAGGCGGCGAACAGTGTTCCGCTGCGAGATCCGGGCCAGGCCTCTCTGCCGTCCAACTCACCAATGGGGCCGCTTCTGCCGGGCCATCTCCCCCCCCCACTGGGCTGTTGTGCTCGGTGCTCGGTGGGGGAGGGGAGCGCTTCCCCACGCTGCTGCCTTCTTTCTCTTGGCCCCGCCGACAAGGGAGGAGGAAGGCCAGGCTTGGGGGATGGCCCCCACCCCACAAGATCCACCCCGCCATTCTCTCCCAGCCCTCTTTGCTGGCGGCAACAGCAAATGTATCACAATGAAGGCAGAATGCTGTTGCTGCGCAAAGGCAAGTAGAGGGGCGCTTCGCTACCGCACTAAGGCTCTGGCCATGCCACTGCCATGAAGGATGATGGCTCTTTCATCCCTCTGCCGTGACAGGATGACAGGGAGCCGTAGCAGAGCGCCCAAAGAGCCGCATGCGGCAGACCCCTGAACTAGTGGAACAGCTTGCCTTCAGAAATCGTGGACGTTCCATCACTGGAGGTTTTTAAGAAGAGACTAGACAGTCACTTATCTGAAATAGTATAGGTTCTCCTGCTTGAGCAGGGGGCTGGACTAGAAGACCTCCAAGGTCCCATCCAGCTCTATTCTATTCTATAATTCTAAACTTGCAAGCATGATTTCATCATTACTTGCATCCTTTCCAGGAAAATGGTGACAAGTATAGCAAAACTTTGTTTTGTTGAAGGCCATAGTGTCTTATAGTCATGGTAGCAATATGGAATCCACACAATTGTCACTAAATATTAAGGGCTCAGTGGCTGAAGAGACTGGCTGCCAGTAAGCTACTTTAGCAAGTGAGAGATCAGATTTATCATTATAACCAGAAGCATTGGTTGAATGCTTGGACTTTTTAAAAACAATGCTTTTATATTAGAATCTTGCTTTAGTGTGCCTGTGTGTATTACATTAATTGATTGATTAAGGGCCATCAGGATGGTGTTGACCATTAGAAGTCAATATTGGTAGATTCTTTATAGGATGATCTGTCTTCACCTCAGCCTTTTGGACTTCTCTGTGGGGTACTCATTGCTCTCATAATTGAATCCATCCTTCTTGCTCTAGTCCTCTTCATTCCATTCTTCCAAGCATTGTAGATTTCTCAAGGAACTGGGTTTCCACATAGTGTAACTGAACCCAGCTGTAAATAGTTGTCAAGAACAGCACACAGCAATTGTGAGTCAGCTCCAATGTTTCTAAGGCTTGAGATTCAGCTACCGCTATAAAAAGCAATTGACCCACAATGTCAGATTCATTAAGTACAAGCATGTATGTTTGGAGACATTCTCCCCCACCACCCCTTGTGAGCTCCTGAAAGCTATCCTGGTTGCTAAGTCTGTAGAGATTCTCAATCATCCAGGTCATGGTTGTCCCAAAGGTGCTTTTTCAGGAGGCAACTAGATGTTCTTGTTTCTTTTGAAGATGTTTCACTTCTCTTCCAAGAAGCCTCTTCAGCTCTGACAGGATAGTGGGATAGATAGATTCTTCATTCCCCACTATCCTGTCAGAGCTGAAGAGGTTTCTTGGATGAGAAGCGAAACGTCTTCAAAAGAAAAAACAAGAAAGTCCAGTTGCCACCTGAAAAAGCACTTTTGGGACACTCCTGATTGCATTACTGAATTTCAAGTTGTGACTGTTGAAAACTGGCACCAATTTTCCAATATGATAAGAAAGGACATGTACAAAGACTGTATATCATAAATTGTAGAATAGTTTTGATTATATGCCATCCAGTTGATATTGATTCTTAGTGACCATATTAAATAATTTTCTCCGGGGGGATCTCACTCCAATTTGATTCTTCCAGTCTTTCAACTGTGCACGGATTGCTGTTATAATTGAGTCCAGCCAACTTGTTGCTGCCATCCTTTCTCTTCTCTGTGTTATAGACTCCTGCAGAAAGCTACATTTTTGCATAATATGTCCGAAGTGTGATTTGTGTAATTTTGCCTCAAATATGTTGTCTAGGTTGATCTGTTTGATGAGCCATTTGTTTATTTTCTTGGCAATGCATGGGATTGTCAGGAGTCTTTTCCAATACCAAAGTTCAAAAATGTCAATATTCATTCTACCCTCTTTCTTCAAAGTCCTACTTTTGCATCCATAGAATGTCACAAGGAAAACCACTGCCTGTTTCATTCTGAACTTTGTAATATAGATACCTCATAAACAGCTTTTCCAAGGCCTTCATTGCTACTCAATCAAGTGCTAGTCCATGGCGTATTTCTTGACTGCTGGTTCCTTTACTGCTGAAAATCGCATTACTACTGTTAAAACAAAACATAAAAGTGCTGTACAAAATGTGGCTTCTGTCTGCTTCCAAATTATTAAATATTAAGTGCAGATCTCAGCTGTGATCCTTCGCTGAGTATAATGTGTGAACACAGTAATTATTGCTGCAATCAGCTGGAAAGTGATGAAGGTATTTATCACTGTGGCCATTGATCCATCCTCTTTCCCAATGGACAGAGGGTTTTTTGGGGGGGTTGGGGGTGGAATTCTTTTGATAATATAATTATCATAATTCTTTTGATTTCAATATTTATTTGCTTTGCTGACTGAACTGAACTGAATAACGTGAGGTGGCAGTTAATTAAGAAACACACAGTGTAATAGCCAAATGTTCATTTTAATTATAGACAGTACAATGTATTTGCTACAGATTTTGCTATATTTTACCAAAAAAAGTAATTTCATAGTTTTTAAAAATAAACTTTTTTAATAAATCCATAAATAGGTGCCAATAAAATGTCAACAGTGATACTCTGTTCCCTTGTTATCTTGTTTTCACCTCTTCTAGTAAACTTTATGTAAGGGAAAACAAGACAGATGGGCCTCTATGTCTGTTCCCAGAAGCCTTATTACAAGCAATAAAACTGTTTTCAAAAAATGGAGAACAATTCAATAACATCAGAATTCTTCAAACCCTTTGGAAATGAAGTAGTGAATTCAATATGAATTGGTGCTTTATCTTACTAAGTGTATGAACCAGCTAGTAGAAAAGCTGCCTGTCCTTAGGACAAGAGATTTTAAAAGTCAGGCTATACCAGTTAGTTAGGCACAATTACTGCACAGAGCATATGACGAACCTTTGTTAGCCCACACCACTAAAAGATTTGTCTAAAAAACAGCCCTCACTTCAAAAATTGTGCAGGTGCTCTATCAGATTTCAGACAATGCTATATTTACCGACACAAATCTCTACCATTACAACCCAGCCTAGAAATACTTGCACCTGTCCTATTATATCTTTCCACAGATTCTGCCATCGGGTTATAGCTAAGCTTAAAAGCAATGAGGTGATAATACACACATAAATGCTGAAATCTTATTCTTAATAAAACAACCAACATCAACATGTTTCCAAATCATATTTTCAAAAGTAGGAAAGCAATTGAGAAAGGAAGAGTATTTCAGAGCAGAGAGACGGCAAGATAAGAGCAAACCAGTTACTTTCTTCCTCTCTTTTATCACTCATAGGTTCTGACAGCATTAGAAGTCATATTAGCCAGGATATGTAAACTAGGGATGCTACTAGGATTGCGCCAGTACTTTTATTTTAAACATGCATAATATCAATCTTAAGGAACTTGTACCTTATTGATCATGGCAGAAATCAGTCAATTGCAAATAATGTGTCCAATCTTTGTTAAACTCGGGCTATGTGTGTAGCTATGCAAAAAAATGTATATTTTACATCTGGCCTTTCACTTTTAGGCAGAACCATTTCTAAGGCACAAACTCCCTATTTAAAATAAAGCTCACTCCATTTCTCCACAGATCGCAATTTTGCATTTTTGAATTATAGACACTATGTTGCCCAGATTAAAAAAATGGTGAGTCTGCATAGCCTATCCCTAATCGAGAGACAGATGTGTCTTCTCATCTCTGAGAGTGGATGGAGGTATGTATTTTATCTGCACTGCAACATCAGTATCAGCTTTGAACATTCATCTCTATGAAGATGCACATTTGGTCATGGAATTCTCCATGTAGCTCCTGATTCAACAAATAAATCTGTGAAAGAAGGTTTGATCCAGCCCATACATCTAATTTATGGAATTTAGCGTAGGGGTTATTCTCAGGTGATGACTGTTTATTAACTGAAACAAGAAACTTAACAATTTGAGAACTTGAGAAAATAGGCAGATCTTAAAAACCCAAGATGACTCGAACATTATTTTTGGGAGAAGAAATAGGACGAGCTTCTCTACACTTTGTTCATCACAATTCAAATACCTGAAAATCCCATGTTAAAATTTTTAGTGCAGCCATTTGCTATAATCGATATAACAAAAGCATGCCTGTGAATTATACATGCACTTTATTTCCAAAAATGCAATGAAAGGAGGTAAGTTACGATCTAATAAGCATTTTATGTAACCATAAATATTTCAGATTGCCTCACTATGACACCCTGAAAATGTCTATATTAGCTATACAGATAAATTGGAATTTAGGATTTCAAGCACCATGAGGGAGGCAGGTATATTCTTATACTTTTGTTATATTCACAAAAAAGTCAAATGATTTACAAAGGAACTGATCTTCAAATCTGAAACTCAGAAAAAAGGATGATGTCACTTCCCTGATTATGTAAGCTAGAAATCAATGCACAGAACCAATGCCATTATCATAACTGGGTCAGAGAATCTAAGGGTGGAGTAGGGAGATTGACGGGAGGCAGACATAAATTCTGCTGTTGCTTAGTTTTAAAAGGAAGACTTCAGAGAAAGTGGTGCACAATCTGACTATATTTACATTTTTAAATCTTTGTCAAAGATGTGAAAAGACATTGTACATTAAAAAAGGGGAAATAGGACAAAGTTCTTTCTTTTTCCTTGCTCCATGAAAAGCATACAATTTCTCTCAACATTTTACAGATGTGCAAAGAGAGATGTGCAAAGTCTCTTCTGTTCTACTTGCTTATATGTAACATAAAAACTGAGATTGCATAATTGGTTCGGCCGAGAAGACCCGGGGTAGCCTGCTCCCAGAAGCCCGAGCCCGAACTGAATCAGGCAGCCTTAGCTGACAGGGCAGAGCTCTCAAATTCAACGCAGCCAAATCGGAGACCAAGCGCTCAAGGCGCCAAATCCAAACCTGTTCAGCACAAACTCTCTGCCAGTCGATCTGAATGGAAAATGACTAAATCTTCTGCCTAGGGCGAGCAGCCACTAAGCGAAGCGTCTCTCTCTGGCAAGGACTGAGTCGATAACTGGGGCAGAGAGAGAGGCAACGGGGCGTGGCTATGAAAATTATGACTCAGTCTCTAGGCAGAAGGATGAAGTCATCACCCATTCCTGGCCTATCCTGCAACCTCACTGGAGAAGCATACAATTTCTCTCAACATTTTACAGATGTGCAAAGAGAGATGTGCAAAGTCTCTTCTGTTCTACTTGCTTATATGTAACATAAAAACTGAGATTGCATAATTGGTTGTAGGTAGATTAGATCATCTGCTATGCCATCTGGTGCTCTCTTTTAATCTGTTGCAGTAGTGATGTTGCAGACATAACTAGACATATGTGCTTATATACTTCTGACATTTCCCAATTCCAGACATTTTCTAAAGCCCAAAGGGGCTAAATGAAATACATTTTTCAAATTTCAACATTTTTGCATAACTATGAATTAAAATAAACGTTTTACAGTATTGTAAATAAATACATAAAGCAGCCATCTTTTTTAAAATGCAGTTTTTTAAAAAATTAATTGAAATTTTAATATTTTTATAAATGAGTTATCTTCCATAGAACAAAACCCCCCAATACTGGTTAATTGTATTTTTTTTTCTGCATTGCCAAGTCTAAATGTCATCCTATAAACAAATCAATTAAGAGATAAGTGCACATTTTCTGTAATATACATTTTCTCCTGACCTCATGATGGTGGTAGCAGGGGTGTATTCCAAAGAGGGTGAGCGAAGAACATTGGGGGTGCATGCCAAGAGCAGATACTCGCAGCAGAGTAATTCAAGGCATGAAGGCCACCCAACTGTCCAGCTAGTGAGAGAAGGCACCTATATCAAGCAACAGTGATATAGGAAGATGCTGGAGGTGGATGATCACTTTAGTGCCAAGAGCAAAACCAGTTTCACAATGCACAAGAGAAAGCAATGGTACACCAATCTTGCACTTTACCAAGGAAACCATATGGATAGACAATGTAAAGTGCTGAATGATGGTGGACCCCTCAGATTGGATGGCATTCAACATATTACTGAAAAAGAGCTGTTTAGCAGTACTAATGTTTAATGGTATTTATGAAAGAATTAAAGTCTTTGGGGCATCTATTTGTAGGTGCTTCCGTGCAGAAAGAGAAAATATAAAACTGCAAAGACAGAATTACGGTAGGAACAATGGAAATAAGAAGCATGAACACAGGAAAACTCAACACAGTGGAAAATGAAATCAATCAATTATATATATATATATCTTAGGCATCAGCAAATTAAGATGGACTGCAACTGGACAGTTTTTCAATCAGTTACTTAGGTACAATGCAATTAATGACCAAATACTATCAGTCAGATTTGTAGACAACCCTTTTAAAATGACATCCAAATTATACTCCAATCACGAATGCAAAACAGGAAGGGGGTTGATGGATGTTATGGTCAAGTCCAATTGTTCAATCAATTGATAGAATATGCAAGCAAAATATGTCAATTGTGGCTGGAAACTAAGATGCCAAAGCTGGAAATAGTAAAGCAGAAAATGTAGTTGTACTATATGACCTAGAAAACTGAATGAAGCAAAAGAATGACTTATCAGTCAACCCAGTGATTTATTTATTGCTTACAAGGTCTTCAAAACACCAATGGAGGAAAGCTACCATCAGAATGGACATTGGAAATTGCCAAAAAGGGAAGAGAAGCCAAAGCCAAGAAATCCAAATTCTTAGGAACAAACTTAATAAAGATATCTATGGAGATTCTCAGTCATCCAGGTCATGGTTGTCCCAGAGGTGCTTTTTCAAAAGGCAACTGGGCTTTCTTTCTTTGTCCTTGAAGACGTTTCGCTGCTCATCCAGTGAACTGAAGCAGCTTTTTGGATGAGAAAAGAAACCTCTTCAAGGAAAACCAAAGGAAGTCCAGTTGTCTTTTGAAAAAGCACCTCTGGGACAACTTAACAAAGAATTTCAGAGAACCATTCAAAGAGATGAAGAGTAGTTTTACAAAGATATTGGTAAAGATACCGAAGCTGGAAGTTGAGAAATCCAAGGAATACCAAAACAAAATAAACCTGTTTATTTACATTACGAAAAGACTGAGATCTCTTGAAAATCCATAATGGTGGTAAAGGTGAAAGGAACAAGAAGACAGATGATGGCAAGATGAATTGACTCAGCAAGAGTTGCAGAGTTGGAAGTCCTGAAAGGCCAGGTTGGAGACCTGGAGAAGATCTATTCATTTGGTCACAAGGAGTCAACACCAATTGAATGGGGCACCTAATCTGCCAATCAGTCATAGTATATTGAAAATGAAAGCATTAATTATAAATAACATTTAAAATCTGGAACAACCTGGGTATAAACTATATAATTTTCAATTCTCTCAGCAGTTGTGTTAAAGAATTTCCCTAGTATTCAGATTGTTAGAATTTTTTTTACATATTTTACGCCATAAATTGTGTCTGCACATTTCTATCATAAGACTTCAAAGGTATTATTTTGGAAAAGCTGAACCAATTTTAGACATAATTTAGTGTACTTTATTTTTCAAACTGTCACAAAAAGCAGTCTGTTCTAAACTGCATGATACATATGTAATACTATCAATTACAATCGTATTTCTATAGCATATTCCCTTGTATTTTATGCAAAAAAATAGACCATAAAATTTGCTATCTGTGTAAGAAAAGTAGTCCATCTGAAATGTTTAAAAATCTGAGAATGTTTTCAGTAAAACAATTAGGCATTTAATATCTCAAACTGAATCTGGCACGTTTCATGTGCTTCATTTTATGTACCTGAAACCTCCATATTATTTTATGCTAGACAGTGCCAGATAGATATAAATCCACGGAATGTGACTGTGTGTGTGTGTGTATGCGAGCCCCTGTGTGTTTGTATGGGTCTCTATGTGTGTGCCTGTGTATTTGGAATGTAAATAGGTAGTATTTATATCAGAACAGACAACTGTGTTACTCTTAATTTGCGACTGTTTTATAGTATTACATTAAAAACAGATTTAGACAAAATAATGAATTTTTATAAACATAATTAATTCTACAGATCATCTATATTATGGTTAAAGGCCAATGAGATTTTTTAGCATTACTGGAACAGTCAAAAAGTGATCAACAGCACATAAAGGTGCTGTGAAGAGCCCTGAGTCTTTAAAGAAACAGGCATGGAGTTTAAATTCATATTTTTGCTGCAAGTAAATAAATGTTTCCCACTCCTTCTGACATACAGCTATTTTTATATTTTACTGGAAAAATCCATTTGAAATATGACTCTTTTCCAAACAGGTTTGTTTCTCCATGCAATACTTCCATTCTACTCAAAAGACTAAAGAAAAACAATGTTGTTGACTGAATTCTTCCTGCTGATAATGGGGTCCCTAAATATTTTAACAATTTTGTCTTTTAAAATTTATGTTCAAGCCACTAGCTCACACAGGTTCATTCTTCAGTATTTCCACTGAAGATACCCCCAAGGCTGTTACACTGTACACTACTTAAGTTCTTATTTGTCATGGATGATTGTCTTTTTCCTTCTACCTTTCCCAGGAGAAGATTGTAATGAATCCATATGTATAGCCTTACCACTTGGAGAGGCATCCAATTCAACTCCTCATATAAAGAAGGGCCCAGAAGATTAACTTTTAATTGGAATTTGCAATAGCAATATCATTGACACCTTTTTCACAAAAATCTGCAAAATACAGAAAAGTTTGCAAGGGCCCAGACAATCTTGCACTATTCTGTTTCCAATTTGTACGTTTACCAGAAATTCAATAGAAGTAATACAAGAGAGATTTGTAACATTCTCTAAAATCTGGTCTTTAATTTTCTTGTCCTTGCAATGAATAATTGAAGCAAGAGCTAGTCTTTGTACAATAATTACTGAAGTGCAGTTATGTATGGAGAAAGATCTAAACTGGCAACCATGTCAGTAGTATGAAACCCCATTGTAACAGCTCATAAAAATTAATTTGAGCAAAGCTGTTGCTTTCCAATCTGGGAAGAAATAAGCAGTTTACATCACATTATAAAACACTAAAGAATCTTAACTGCTAAAATTTGCAATATGAAGCAGCAAGTTAATTCTGAAGCAATTGTGTGCTCTCAATTACTTTTGGGAATATATACCGAACTATAGCCCTACAAAACCAGTATGAAAGGAGTCTGCTCACATAACATTTGAACACAGTTATATAAATAATGTAACAACCCCCCCCCAAAGATGTCCATTCACAGAATCCTTTAAAAAAAATCATTATTGGCACACTGTTATATCAGATTGGCCTGAAATACGAGTAGCATCAATTCCTTAGATCACTGATAGGCCAAGATCTTTGCAGCCCTTGGCAAGCAAAGCTTTTCTCCCTTTCTGCCACAGTGAAGAAAGACCTCGCCATTTCTCAACCAACATGTCCATTAAATAGTCTACCCCAGGCTGAGTTCCTTCCCACCTGGAGTCAGACTGATACTAAACTAGTAAGTGCAGGATTCACCAAATGAACATATGGTTATTTCATCACAGATATTGGTCAGTTTGAATTTCCCTCTTTGGTAATCGCTCAGTTTTCGTCAAAATATATATTTGTTTTGTGGATTCTTTTTTATACTTTCTGATGATCTTGCTATGCTGAAACCCCACACGCCTCCCTCTTCCGAGAAATAAATATTCTTAAGAATGCAAATGATGAATGACGTCAAATTTTATGCTGCATTTTATTTTAAAAGAAACTGATTTAAATTTGTTTTGAAGTTTTAATAACTGGAAATGGAGCTGATATAGTTCTTTCGCCTTTGTTTTATTTACTGAGTTGACTATACTCTCTCATTTAACTCTTGGAAAATCAAACTTGTCCTTCTACATATGCATGAGAGATACATATCTTAAACTGCCCTCTCTCATACAGAAATGATTAAAAGGTAGCACCCATCAAATTTTTGTGCAGGATTTTGCCAAAACCTCAGCATTTTGGAAAGGGGTTACCTATGGCTTGAAAAGTGTATGGATGCCTGATATAAAAGCTACTATATGAGGAGATGAATTTAGGATCTGTGCTTGGTTCAATCAATCATGCTAAGACTATTCAGTATCATTTTTTTTCTTTCATTTTCATGGACTCAGCTGAAGAAACTGAAATTATGTAATATTAATTCTTAAAGTATTGGATTCACAGTACAAAATCAACCATTTCTGTTTAATGCCAATGTTCTGTTAGTAATCATTGTTAGCTACTGCTTAGGAATCAAAGGCTGGATACAATAAACCTGAAGAAATCTGGTATAAAATAGTATTTAGAAGCAGCATCTCTCAGGCGTTCTCTCTTTTCTATGGAAACATAATTATAAAACTACATCTAACTGAAATTAAGGCCCCTTTCTTCTATACCTTACAAAACATTCAACTTTAAAGCTACTATTCTGACATTACAATAAAAACATTCATCAGGATAATCACTGGAATCAAAATTCGAGTAGTAAGGTAAATAATACAGCCAGACACTTTATACTGCAAAAATTAAAACAGGTTCAAATGTTTTAACTTTCTCATATTGATCTTCTACAAAAGCAATCTCTCAAACTAGTGTTATCTTAATCTCTCCTAACTGAACTGAAACTTGTTTCCAATCATAAAACGCTAAGTATTTTCCTAAAATAGGTTAGACAAATGCATTGGGCATATTCACAAGTTTGAAAGCATATTATGTTAGTTTCACATTTGATGTTTTAAAAATAAGAAATCTTTTTTTAAAAAATCAGATGGGTTAAAAAGCCTATGGGTACTCAGGGAGGTATTCATGGCCATAATAGTACCATTGTATCAAACCCGTTTTAACATAACTGACTGCAAGGATTTCATTCAAAATCTTTGATTCTCAGACAGGTGCATAGGGCCCATTAGAAATAATGTTGGACACTGAAAAGTTGCTTGGAAGATTTGCAGTCATTATAATTATTCTTAATTTCCCAGTTTAAGGTGCTCTAAAAAGGCAATTGTTATTTATATCTGCACTTCTAAACCACTGGCCAATGTAAACAAGGATATTTATCTTAAATTAACAAAGTAGAAATAGTTCAGCAGTTTTTGACTAATAGATTGCAGACTTTTTCTACAGTATATGCTATTGATTTGTCCTGAAAAAAATAGCGTGAAGCTAATTTGAAGATTGTGTTGTAGCAGAATGGAAGAAATCAGGGGCAGAAGGAATGGGTAAGGAGCGAACAGTAGGAAACCCAGGGCCTATGATATAAAAGAAGTATCTTATAAAATTAGCAAATATGCTTTATAATGAGAATTCCTGAGCCACTGTCTTACAAAACAAAGCAACTGTTTGATGATTTTATTATTTATTATTATTATTATTTATTAAATTTGTATGCCACCCAACTCCCAAGGGATTTTTAGAGCTCTGTACCATGAGCGGTCAGTTTAGGAAAATGACCAATTATCTCCTACATATAATTCAACATTTACCATATACTTATTAATATCTTAATACCACTGACCAGAGAAAGTTCAAAAAGAGCCAACTCGATAATTGTTGAAAGTACTGAAAAATGGGGGGAAAATCCTCTAGCTGGGATAATTTGTAATATGCTCAACAGGAATGAAAGAAGAAGAGGTTAGGATTGAAGGGAAAGGTATTCAAATAAACTGCTTCTCTGAAGTATGCTAACCATATTGAAATTAATGAAGACGAGAATCACCAATCTATAGTATTAACTAAGGAATCTATATCAATTGTGCAAAATAAACTATTAAATCTATCTTATAATTTTCAGCCTATTTAAAATAAAGCCCTATACAGTTTCAAAGGCATTTACTTCCAAGAAAGTTCCACTTAAACCCATGGAACCCATGGATCCAGTGAAATATGTTCAGGATCAAGTCTTCTGAGGTGAATATGAAATGAAACAAAACCAAACCTCTATGTATTATACAATTGCTACTGCTTTCTCTATTTGGAAAAAAAAAAAACCCGAGAGAGAAAAATGCTTGTTTTGCACGTCTTGTACCAGCAGTATTAGTATCCAGGAAAGCACAATTTCATAATTTAGGAGGTTCAGCTGCTATATCCTATGCAGAAAATGGAGTATTTCATACTTGAAATATCCCTACAAAATTTATGTCACCCTGTGTAAGTTTAAATACTCCCCCCCCCCGGAATGTGAAGAGTTGAAACAGGCAGCCTGAAAGCTTGCTGCCATAAAAGCATTAAATGTCATCCAAATTGTTAAGTCCCTTACCGAGATGTCAGTGAGTAGTAAAATAGCAGTTTTGCACTCAGACCATTTTGTATGAAGATATTTTAGTAGCTTCATTCTGTGCAACTTACTGCCAAATTGCACTAATTCCTCTATAAAAAAAAAAATCTAGTAGAAATTGCTACGGAATGACTGCCACACAGTTTCAGATCTACACAAGAAAGTTCCTTCATATTAAAAAACATGCTGCAAATGTTACTCCCTTAACGTAACAAAACACAAAGCTTGTGCAAAGTGTTTATGTATAGAGGAGACCCAGAGCGAAGGAGAGAGAAGGGAATGTATCCTCTAAATTCCAGTAACAATTATTTGTATAAATTGTATGATCAGCAGCCACACCCCCACCCTTCTACCACATCCTTGCTGTCAAGTTTGATGCTGTCTGTGTTTTTCTCACTGAACACAGGGCCTCCATGTCTCATCATTAGCTCTGTGGCCATCTTCACAAAAGCTTCCTCCACATTTCTGAAGTCCTTTGCAGAAGTCTCTATGGCACAGATGATATCATAGTGTTCAGCCAGAGTCTGAGCCTCTTCTAGTTGAACCTCCCGAAGGTCACTTAGGTCAGACTTGTTTCCTAGCAGAAAACAGAATTGTTGATAAGATTAATTTTTAAATGTGGATTCTGGAGATTAGGGAAAATGTTCAGCTGGGGAAGCCTAGGGAAAAAGACAATGGCAGGGATAGATAAAACTGTGTTGAAGGACCTCAAAAGTGATGCAAATAACCAGCCTAGAGATCAGATACTACGGTTACCTCGGAGATGAGAAAAAACAGCTAATGAAATATCAGGATAAAGAGATAAAAATATAATAAATAGATAAATAAATAAATCTGAGCCACTGGAAAGTATAACATTAATTTTTTGGATCCTGGATTTATAATTCTATCCCACTTTGATGTTGACAAACCCTGCATTTTAACATAATACTTCAATCTCAGGAAATGAGCTTTTTACCCCTTCCAACCTAGATGCTCCTGTGTTAAAAGGATATTACTTATGTTGTATTTAGTTATCTCTGGAACTAATGACAATGAATTTTTATATTACATTTGTTCACTTTCTGCCAGTTGTTACATCAGAAACCTGCCCAAAAGGGACAGAGATATCTAACAGATGAAAAAGTTCAAATTTTATTGAAAGTATCCAATATCAGTTGCATACTAGCCAAGAGGATCTCATTCTGAATAATCTGAATGCCAGTATCATGCATACTTTTCAACATCTTAATACTCTGTGGGACATCATGGCATAAGCATGGAACACGTCCCAACAGATAGGAAAGCACAGACTCATAAAGTGGCTTGACTTGGTCAGAATATATTGTTAAATAAAGATCCTTAAAGCATGGAATACTGAGACAACCGTAAAAGGCTGAAGTAAACAAAGTAAACTGTAGAAGAGCTTAAAAGTAATTTTTTCCTGCTTCATCAATTATTATGCAGTAATTCAATCCAATCCAAAATGAGGAAGAAATGTTTTTATTTTTGGAAATGAGGAAATGCCTTTGCCCAAGTTGCTATTGTCTCCTAATGCATAGGCATAATTCTTTTTTATTTCTGGCTTACCAAGTAGATCTTTCCACACTCACCAATTAGCAACTGCACTATATTGGAGCCTGCATATTTCCTCACATCCTCGATCCAGCGAGGAATGGACTGGAAAGAGCCTCTCTTACTAATGTCATAGGCTAGAATAGCTCCATTGGCGCTTCGATAGTAACTCTGGGTTATAGTCCGAAACCTTTCTTGACCAGCCGTGTCCCAGATCTGTAACTAAAGGAAGTAAAAAAGAAGCAAGCCTGTAAGTTCTTCAATCATAAGTTGTTGGTTGTACTTATCAGATGACCTTTTCTTATGCATACTGACCGAAAAACATCTAAACAGAGCACAAAATAATTTCACATCCAGTTGAATTATACAATATATTATCGCTGGGTTGCCACAGCCAACATGCCCAATCTATTTGGCAAGGGAAAATGTAGTAGCAAGTTTAAGAGAGCAATGGTGGATAAGCAGCCATGACTCTTCAACATTACTGGTTCCCACAAAGGCAGGAAGGTTAGAGCAATTATAACTATGATGTACAGAGCTGACCTCTGACCACAAGTGCAGTTGTATTTCTTTTTTATATCACAGAGCTGCTCTTCAATGCTGCAGTACTATTATGATACCTGGAAGACACATTTATTTCAAAGTTGGCCGTGTTATGTGTGCACCCCCACAAGCTCTGAAGCACCGCACACCTCTGAAATATACTTAACTTCAAGTCCAACAAAAGGGCATCACTTAAACAAAAGTATTGCTTTAGATTTTTGTATGATTTACTTTAGGACTGGCATTAGAAAACACTGCCTTGTGTTTGTATGAACGGAGTGAAATATTTTGAAAATGCGGATTGTGTTGAAATACCGTAGAATAGGAAATAAGATTAGCAGTAATATCTTTGCCACTAGAGATACTGGATTTGTTATAGGTTTATTTGTATTTTATTGGATTATTATTATTCGTATTATTGATGTATCAATCTAGAGCAGGGGTGTCAAACTGGTGACCCGTGGGCCGGATGCGTCATGCATAGGCCACGCCCAACCCAGCTCCACAAAGGTGAAAAACATCACGAAACATTATGTGACCTCAACGTGACGCTGCGAGTTTTGACACCCGTGATCTAGAGTCTCTGGAATGAATGATTTATAAAAATTATAAAACAATAAATAAATGGTGACTGTGTACATTGATAACCAGTTACATTTAAAGTCTTGCTTAACATTTCTTACTAACAACAGTCCATGTAATTATGAATAAGTACAGGTAGTCTTCACTTGCTGACTGCAACTGGGACAATGCCAGGCTTATGTCAGTTGTACTATGATTATTAAGCGTGACATACGTGACCGTGACTTGCAACTTCCTGCTGACTTCCCCATTGACTTTGTTTATTGCAAGCCATCTGTAAAGTTCACAAATGGCAATTAAGTGACCGTGGGAAGCTGTGGCAGCTGCCAGTCTAAGAACCAATCTTAAGCCTACTGTTTTAGCATTGTTGTAACTTCGAACTTCTCTGAATGAGGTAGTTGGTAAGTGAGGACTACCTGTATATAGATAGTGTATATAGATATTTCTTCCTGATATCTTCTTTCAAGGAATCAATTTTAATCAAATTTTTTCCACTTAAAGCATAATATATTATTGAGGCAAAAATAAAGTTCTGCCCTCTGCTTTTGAAAAAAATTAAGACTCCAGCTTGTTCCAAGCCTTACAAGCGAACATGTGAACAGCTCTTTCTGTACTCATAGATTTCAAAATAGTAAAATATAACTGTTTCAATAGTTTTTGCAAAAATCACACTGCAAACCTGTATTACTTACATACGAAACCAGGTGCACGTATCATATTTGAAATTACGTATCTTTGAAACATTATAGAGTTGCTCTATGACTATTTCTTAATATGCTATGCAAAATAATTTTTAAATCTGCTCTGTTTTATGCTGCAATCGCAAATATGGAAATATTAATTAGTTCCATCTCGCTTAACTATCCTAATATTATAATGCCTATTAGCTAAAAGCAAACACACAATGCGATGAAACAATGTGAGTTTAGAGAATGGAAGTTTCTCTTTTGATATATAACATTAGTAAAAGAAATTTTGTCAACTTTGTGTGCAAATGTTGACATGTAAGTGTTGTGGCTGAATATTTTACTTTGAAACCAACCAATTGTCAAAATCAGCATTAAAAGTGCTGTAGTTCAAGAGGTACTAACGTAAGCTCCATACAGCCGGGCAATCTGACTTATTTTCTTCTTAGAAGCTGTCTCTATAGAAGACACAAACGGCTCTCCCTATGGCATTAAGTTCCTAAACTAAAAGTTTCAAGAGCAGTTGCTGTATATTCTGGAGGGGCCCTTGCCACATTTCCTCAGCTTCCGGATAAAGACCCAAGATTACTACTGAGGTCCAAATAAAGATGTTTATATCAAATAACATTGAATACTTATTTTAGATGTGCAGGTATTTCCAAGTCTGTATACAGGCACATCTTGCATTTAATGACCATTTTAGGCTCCAAAGATACTTAAAAGGTAACTTTACTACCAGTCCTCTTATTTATGATTGCCATAACAACCCCTCTAGTCACGTAACTGACATTTGGGCACTTGGGCACAACTGGTAGGCATTTATGATGATTGCAGTTGAAATGCCTCACACCCGACTTCAGGCCGAGTCAATGGAGAAGCAATTGTGGTCACTAAGTAAGGACTATCTGTAACCCCTTCTTGCTTAGAAAGCTCTGTTTCTAGACAATCATCAACAGCTGAACCTGCTGGAATGTTTTTGGTGTACCTTCTGGGCATAACTTTTGGGTTATCTTCTGAATTCTAGTCACCCACATGTAGGCCAAGAGCTACTCTCTATCATCCCAAAAGGTAGTACAAAAATGATGGTTTTAAATTACACAAAATCAGATTCTGGTTGAATAGTAGGGGGAAAAATCCTATTGGAAATAGTTCAAAAGCAGAATTCCAAAAGACGAACTTTCCTTCAAAATATGTATTCAAGCAGATGTCATAGATATTTCAGTTTGGATTCCTGTGCAGAGTAGGGATTGGATTCAATAATTTAAGTGGACCTTTTCAACACTGAATCTTTCAATATTTTATTATTAAATCATATATTTAAAGGCTTTCTTTTAAATATATGTTAATATCTATATATCTTATTACAACATTAGGATTGGAATAAAAGAGAATTAAGCAACTGCCATATGGATATACATAACTAAATTTTAACCTACCAAGAATAACCTATACTTTAGCAATAACTAATTGTAAAATATTGCATACATAGTCTTTGGAAAATTTCTTGATTACGTTCAAAAACAAGGTCTGGAAAAGCATACTATTTACTTTCCCGAACTATGAGCAGGTTTATAGCCCTCTTTGCTGTGCTGTGTCATATAATAAAGGAGTTACACAACATGTCTGTTAAAATCAATTAAAATCCTAAAACTCTTTGACACAATGCCAATAACTTTTCCAGGTCAAATTACAAAATCCTACCGGGATATCTAAGTTCCTCCCCTTTATTTATGCACATGAAATGTTGTTGATCCAGATTACAAAGCATGACAATTATTTTTTTTAAAAAGTGTATATTGGAGGCATTCATGTTCTCTATAATAAAACATGTTTGTTGTACTGAGGGCAAATGCTAATACTTTCCTGAAATGTGGGCATTTTTATAAAATCTACCCTTAATAGTGAAGGGGATATATTTAGTGTATTCAGATCTAGATGTCTACAATATATACATACATATAGATATGAAAAAAAGGATTTTTTTTTAAAAAAAAATCAAATTAGCCTGATTTAAAGCATTACAAAAAGCCTCCCAGTTAATTTTACATCGCTCCATAGAGCTGGAATGGTATAGTGTTTCCTGTCTCAACAGGGGGTTGGACTAGAAGACCTCTAAAGTCCCTTCCAACTCTGTTATTCTGTTCTGGAATGATACTTAAACCAGACTGCCCATCTATGCTTTAGCACACAAGCAGAATATTCGCATGAGTTAGGGCCCCTATCATGACAAAACTACTTATACGGGGATTACAACCTAATTTCTATACAATACCAAACTAATCTTAAAACTTAGGAGATGCGGAGCCATCTCCTAAGTTAAGTAAAGAAGTTTGTCTCAAAGTTTGTCTTAAGTTTTTATACTTACTATTACTCATTAGATAAGCAAAGTGGACTCTTATCAAAAGCAAAGTGGACTCTTTCATACTCAAACAGGCTCCAAATCAAGTTCACTCAACATACTCAATTACAAAAGAACTCCTAATAAAAGCTCCTATGGGGAGTTTTATTTGAATAGGCCTGGAATATCACCACTGAGGTTCTCCAAGAAGCTTAAGAGGCTTTTCAAACATTCCTTAAGCACCTCCAGAAAGGCAAAGAATATCCCTTGAGGCATTTTTACCGGCCGTGCAGTACCTAAATGGTTTTTTTAACTTTCTGAACTTAGCAAAGGGTGGGTGGGTGGGGGAGTGAGAGTGGGAGTCAAATTATACATCTTTTAATGGTTTTAAAAGGTATCCGAACTGCAACCCTGCAAGCACAAACCCTTCGGCATTTTCTGCCTTGGCGATGAATTCTCTCGGCCCAGCCACGGATGTCAGCGGATCGGCTGGTGAAGATGTTGGGCGCCTTTAGGTCTCTCGGGAAAGGGACGTTGCCATGCCAGCTTCTTCTCCCCCGGCCGCAGCTGTTGTTCTGTCCGCACACCTGTTACCTGCCCGGCCCGCGCCGCGAAGGGAGATAAGACGGAGATGGCCGCGAGGCCGCTTGCCTGCCTCCCTCCCTCGTCCCCGTCCCTCCCCCGCCGCTCACCTTGACCCGCTTGCCCTGGATCTCCAGGCTCTTCATGGTGAAGTCCACGCCGATGGTGTTGCCCTGGCGCTCAGAGAAGGCCCCGGTCTTGAAGCGCTGCACCAGGCACGTCTTGCCCACGCTGGCATCGCCGATCAGCACCAGCTTGAAGAGGAAGTCGTAGTGCTCCTCCGGGTCCGGCCCGGGAGGCGCCGACGGGGAGCTGGGCATGACCGCGGCGCTGCTCACCCCGCGGCTGCCCGACGCAGGTCCCCTCGCTCCCGTTTGGCAACCGCAGCGCCGGCCTCAGCATCCTTCCCCGCCCGCCTTCCTCTGCCAGGCCGAAGCAGTGGGCATGCGCGGCGGGAGCCTGCGTCCTTCCTCTTCCCCCCCCGCTCCCCCCCCCGCTCCCACGCGCCAGGCGTCGAGGGTGGGGCAAAAGTGCAGGGCAGGATTCCCCTCGCGCTTAGTGGGCGGGCTTAGCGAAGGAAAGGCTTTGCCCCTGGCTTGGAGGGCGAGGTCGCCCATTACGATGGCCGGATTTCCGTGTTACGTTATCTCTCTGGTTCCCCTGAGCAGGAAGCGCGCCTAGAGAAACTCCCTCCCGTGTGGGGGTGTATGCTGTGCACCTTGAACCTTGATCGCTACATTCCCTAGAATTAGACGCAATATCTGTTTTACATGCAATGGTTGACGTAGTGCACTTTGAACGGGAACGGTTCCCAGAAGAATACCCGAAATAAACAAAAACTGAGCTCCTTGGAGGCAAACATAAAATGTATTGGTCTTTAGGGTACGGCAAAACTATGTAATGAATCACAGTGAGGGTGGCCAGTCCAACGTGTGTAAAAATTAGTGATCAAATAACTTCTAATAGTCTGGATGAGCTCCCTGCAGCAGGAAATGTTGGCAGGAAACGCGCAACCCTGCAATTAATTGTTAGATTCACTTAGTCCTTGCATATAATTAATCTTTATTTGTAGTTTTGGAAGCTGTCCCTCAGTGTGCAGGAAATACAGGGATACTGAATGCATTTGCTTATTAGTTTTCAGTAATTTTTACCAAAGCTCTTTGATACAAAGGATAGCAAGCATCCCACAAGACAGAAAAGAGGAACAGGTGGTTGAGTTAAAATGTAGACCATTTTCCCCAGAGTCAGTTGAGTCCTGAGCCAAAATTGTACCAGAGCCATAAATTTCACACAATGGGAAAACGTTACATGGTAATAATATCTGTGTTTCTCTATATGCCTCTCCCTCACTAAGGCTGATAGTTAAATAATTTTACCTTCCTTTACAAGTATGTTTGTTTCCAAAGCTTTAATAAGGGAGTTCAGAACTAGACCTCTGTATGCTTGTTGACACTATGAAGGGCTGTAAAGGTGTCTGAGATTAGGATCTACCTTTGTAAAAGTCAGGGGTGGGTTCCTCCCGGTTCGGACCGGTTCTCCCGAACCACTAGCGGCCCGCTGGTGACGTCACAATGACGTCACCGAACTGGATCGGTCGGTGCCGGTCCATAGGCGCCGCCATCTTTTTTTTAATTTTTTTTTAATTTTTTTTCGAATTTTTTTAATTTTATTTTTCTTCTGCGCATGCGCAGAAGCTGAGTTTCTGGCACTGCGCATGTGTCACCATTTTGTTCTTGGCGTGTGTTTTTATTAAAAAAAAATTCAGGGTTTTTTGCACTGCGCATGTGCGTGCATGCCCATGAGGCGCGGCCACGCGGCGCGGGAGGAAGACAACCGGCAGCAAGGTAAATTGGAATCCACCCCTGGTCTGAGAGTGGCTGCACTGCTGGCCAGTGCCTCCCAAAGAGCGCCTCTGCTGATGGGAGGCGGGCCGGCGATGCCCGGGGAAGGCAAGGTTAGCGCGCTCTCAGTCGCGCCCTGCGGTGCCTCCGCCGGCCTATGAGACACTTTGGGAGGCGCTGGCTGGCTTCCCACGTGGCTGCAAAGTTTGCCGGGCCGCCTTCCCTCTCCCTGCCAGCCAGCGCTTCCCAAAGAGCGCCTCTGCTGATGGGAGGCGGGCCAGCGATGCCCGGGGAGGGCAAGGTTAGCGCGCACCCACCCGCTTTATGGGCTCTTTATTCCCCCTTGCTTCCAAGGAAAGCCCTCTGGAATGACAGCAGCAGCACACGTGGCTGCAAGAGGAAGAAAGGTGAGACCCAGACGCTTTCCGGCTCCCCTCGTCACAGAATGATGCTTCTGTCCCCTTCTCCCTCTTCCTCCTCCCTCCTGGGCGATCCCGTGTGAAAAACAGGACGGCTGCTAGCAAAGAGGGGAGAGTGAGGGGTTAATGCTTCTGTGACCAGAGGAGCCGGAGAGCTTTCCTTTGGAGCGAGGGGGAATAAAGAGGCCAGCCGGCAGGCCGAAGGTTCACTCGCTTGCTTTGCTCTCCTATCTCCAATCTTGCAAGTTTTGCTGCCTTTTCTCCTCACGTCCGATCTCTGAGA
>QLTV01002118.1:1144488-1161873 GCA_003457575.1 Thermophis baileyi | reverse complement strand
GATGTTAAATGAACCTTGTGGTCATTAAGCAAACACTGTGGTTGTTAAACAAGTACATTTTCCCCAATGGGCATTTTTAAACAGAAATCAGAAGGAATTGTTGGAAACTGGAAAAAACATAGAAAACCTCAGTCACATGACTGTGTGGGATGTTGTAACTGGACATGTGTGTGTGTGTGTGTGTGTGTGTGCGTGCACGCATGTGCGTGCATATGGCTGTCAAAACTTCAAAAACAGGTCAAGTAGCTCTGGGGAGGTCAGTCATAAATTTGAATACTTGCTAAGCAACCGGCCATTAAGTGAGGACCACTTGTATTTGGTTTGCCTTAAGGGTTCATAGCTGTATGGAATCTGGTTTCCTTTAATCCTTTGGGGGAGTGCAAAAGGTCCGGATGCAGGAATCCTCATAGGGGGAACTAGGATCGTGACAATCTAGCCACTCCCACCCGGTCACATGACCGTCAAGCCACTCCCACCCGGTCACATGACCGTCAAGCCACTCCCACCCGGTCACATGACCGTCAAGCCACTCCCACAAAATTAAGCCACGTCCACATAATTAAGCCACTCCCACAGAGTGGTAGTAAAAAAAATTGGAACCCACCCCTGGTAAAAGTCTACTGTAGTGCAGGGGTGTCCAACCTTGGAAACTTTAAGACTTGTGGAGTTCAACTTCCATAATTCCCCAATCAGCATTCTGGGAGTTGGTCCACAAGTCTTAAAGTTGCTAAGGTTGGACACCCCTGGTCTAGTGGTTGTTTCTTCTTCCAAATCATCACAGGAGATGCCTGTGTTGCTTCAGGTTGCTTAGCTGTTCTTTCTGTCATAGAGAGGATCTTTGCCAGGTTCATAAGATCTGTGCTCTACTTGTATGCTGCTATTGTTTATTGGGGCGCATCAGTGATGGGTTCCTACCGGTTCGGCCCAGTTCGGGCGAACCGGTAGCGGCGGCTGCAGGAGGCTCCGCCCCAGGGGTAAAATGCTCCCAGTTTGCTCATGCCTGTCGGTCGCTGTAGAGCCGGTCACCAAGGTAGCGCGAGGCTCCGCCCACCCGCCCGGACACTGCCATTTGGGTTCTTTTACCCTCTGCGCATGTGCACAGCGTTCTGTGCATGCGCAGAGGGTAAAAGAACCCAAACGCCGGCGTCCGGGCAGGTGGGCGGAGCCTCGCACTACCTTGGCGACCGGCTCTATGGCGACCGACAGGCACGAGCGAACCGGGAGCATTTCACCCCTGCTCTGCCCACCCGGCAGAACGTCATCACAGAGCTTCTGTGCAGAAGCATTGTGCGTGCACAAAGCGCGCGCACGCTCCCGCGCACTCCCGTTCCCAAACCGGTAGCAAAGGTAAGTGAAACCCACCCCTGGGGCTCATCCTTCTTCAGTATGAAAACCAGATATGTGTGTCTGTGTATCTGCATGTTTACATATATGTGTGGCCATATTTGGACTACAAAACTCTGGACCACCAATAGAAAGCAGCCAGGACTTTTCTGTATCTCTTGCATAGCTCTAGCAATAGTTTGGATTTTGAGCTCAAACACAGTATCCATGAGCTTCAAACTTGATTAAAACACTAATTTCAGAAACAGTGCCAAGCCAAGAAAGCAAATTTGGGAATGAAAGGGAAAAATACTGATTCTGCTATGCAGTAAATTGTGCTGTAAATTATCTTACATTTTCCTTCATAAAATGACGATATCCAAATCTCTAAGCCACAATAGATTACTCAGCAAGAAATACATATATGGCTGCCAATCGTTCCTGAGTGGAAAGTTAGATCTATTTTTTCTTGTCAGTTTTTATATAATTATTCTTCAAATTAATCATTATTAATCAAAACAAATCTGCAGTTTTCCCTGGTGTGAACATTTGCCACTATTGTTTATGACATATGTTTTGCAGTTAACTTTAAAAGTAAACACGGAAGTATAGCTGTAGACATTAATAAATACATTCACATATTCCATTCAGTACATGTACAATTGATCTGGTCATACAATTATGCCAGTTCCATGCACAGCGTTCAATTTATGCATACTGTCAATAAACTGTTGACTTGTATGTTATGTAAGATTAGTGATTATAAATGTATAAACTCTCTTCAAGCTTTGTAAAATGGACATAAGAAAAACAATGGGCTTTGGCCTGCCTTCTCAATCGTTGAGAGTTTGGTTAGCATGATTTGTAATAAGAATGTGATCATATACTGTAGTTGAATGGAATGAAAACCCTCCAAGGAATTGTGATCTTAATATATGAACATCTCCGAAGGAAAGTCAGAAATAGTGGTGGGTATGTGGGTGTAAAAGCTAGATCTGCTCTGCATATTTAAAATATGAATTGTGGGCTATTTAACATTCTAAAATATTAAGTATTGAATGAAAATAGGAATGGGTATAGTATGTATATTTTTACTGGGATTTTGAGGTAATATTTAATTACTGAAGACATACCTGTATCTGACAGAATATTGTGACTTTTGTATTGTAGCTACAGTTCACAGCGCTGATAAATGTTGCCTTTTAGACTTTATATTTCATATACACAGAATTTGTCACTCTCTGGAGAATATGCAGAAAAATGCCCATATTTCCTGAAGTATTTCATTTTCAAATATTAAGTGCTTTGAGCCTATACTTTAAAAAGGGTTTAAAATACAAAAGAAAATGTAGCACATTTAAATGGATTTTAGTTGGGTTGAAAAATCTATTGAAAACCAGTATATCGTTAGTTTTATCTTTTTGAGTAAAGCAGACCTATATGCTTTTCTGTGACCTCATCGTAACATTTGATGGGGATGTATTGTACTAATAAGTGAAGTATTATATAATTTAACTAACAAGATCTTCCTCCCAAGCAGTGCAGTCTGTTGGCTTCCTTTATTTCCCAAAGCCTTGCCAAGCATATTAATTTTTCCTCATCCATTATCTGCCTGTATCTCATACCCCCAAAGATGTGAGTTTCTGCTTGCTGATTATTGTCTCAAAGGAGCAGTCAGTTTTATTTACTTTAGGGCTGATTGATTTTTTTCCTTTCTATCTATAGCATTCCTAATGGCCATCGCCAAATTTATCGTTTGAAAGCATCTATCTTTTATCTCTCACTCTTACTCAGTATCCAAGTTTTGCAGTCATTGCTTTAACTGGAAAGTCCATTGTTTTCATTCTTCTTCTTTTCTTTTGGTCATTGAAATGCCATTCTATTTGAACTCTGTCTAAATTGATCATTGCCCACTTCCTTATGATTAATTTTGTCTTTCTTCTTCTTTCACAACATCTTTTGAAAGTCACTGGATCTTTTCCTATTTAAAACATTTTTTATTTTCCCCCTGCTTTTCTTTTTATGAAATATTTTATCTGTAGATTCAGTTAAACATAGTAAATAATTTCCCTATATATATATTCTATATTCTGATAGAGTTATATCCTTTAATAAAGACATCTGTCAGGGGAAAGAGGTAGTTTTCATCTTTCTCAACTTCAGTTATTTTCACCCAGCACAAGGAAATAATACATTTCTCCTTTACCTTATATTGCATAGCCTCTGTCAAGAGCACAGCTGAAGTCTGACAGCATGACTATGTAGTTAAGTGAGAAGAGAAGGGCAACAGCAGTTATTTAAAGCTTTAAATATTTTTCAGTCCTAGTGATTTAAGTTACTGTTTTCTGAATTGTATTTTCTAAATATGATTGGCATGTATTATTTTTCCAGATGCATTGCCACATGGCATTGTTTTAATTTGCATTATATTGTGAGCTTTATATTGTATGCTGGCCAGAGTCAAGAAGGAGTTGGGCAACCAATAAATTTAACTTATAATTATAGTCAAAGAAGGCCTGGAACTGATTTGGTTACTTGATTAGGGAGTTCTGTTTTGGGCATATGTTAATCCAGTTTTGTTTTATTTCACATACTCCAGGATTAAGTCCTGGTTTTAACAGTACATTTCAAAATTTATTCTTGGCACAAATTAAACTCTGCATTTGGCCTGGTGCTATAATTTGGTAAACTAAGGAATCTATCTTAGGTAAAACACTGAACTATTAAGCAATTAATTTAATATCATTGTATTTTACTGTAGCAATTAGGGAGAAGTACTAATAGGACTGTTAGATTCTGAAGCAAAAAAACAAACAAACCGACTTTCTATTGCAGGACTGAGTGATTGCCACCCTAATTGTGTAGAAGCATCCAATGAAAAAGTTGAGTTTCAGTACAGAGAAGTGATCCATCGTTGATTGGTTATGAAAGAATACCATAAATAATAACATGTATCTCCTATTTTGGAATATAGTGTTCATCAAAGTTCTTACCCTAACATTTTGCATTGTTGCTACAGTTTTTCAATAAAATAAATGTCACATACTAATAACAGATTTCCTGAAAATGATGTTCTCAGTTATTTTTTATGCTTTCTCCCATTTGTTCTGTTTCACAAAATGAGGTAATGAGATCCTTTTAGTTCTAAAAGTGTATTTCTATAATATACATTTTGTGAGCAGCTGTTATAAAATGTATGAGCACTAAAAAGTGTTCATATTTTTATGTAAAGTGATGTTGCCAGCTGGGAGACAGAAACAAAACTTTTGACAAGTAAGCACTGCTGTGGATTTGTTTATCTGTTTTTGCATATATATAGTTCTCTGGGTTAATACATCTTTCCTTTGCAGGTGCAAAAAGCTACATGAGTAACTATATAAGAAGCTATGCAATTTGAGCACAATACTACAATTTGCATGTATAATAAAATAGAGCTGAAGCAAAAAAAATAAATAAATGCTGCCTTCTCTAAGCCATTAGTTGCCCTGTGTTACTGTATATCAGTGCTTCTCAATTAGTTTCTGTTACATTTCCTCGTCTCCCATCGTAGACACAGTGAAGCCAAGCGCTACATACACTTCGTCATATTTCCTTGTCTTAGCTTTCGGGAGACTTACGTTTGTCTCATTATCTCCATCTCTCTCCGCCTTTCTTTTCATCCCTGTTAAATATTTTTCCATGGTGTCTCTTAAGGGTTTGTTATCTGCACTTCATATCTCCTGCTCTGTGCTGTGTGCTCTTGTTCGGTGCAAAAAATCCCTACTCCCTGCGGCAAACAAAAAGCATGTTCCCCGTAGTCACAGTGAAGCCAAGCGCTACATACGCTTCGTCATATTTCCTCGTCTTAGCTTTCAGGAGACTTACGTTTGTCTCATTATCTCCGTCTCTCTCCGCCTTTGTTTTCATCCCTGTTAAATATTTTTCCATGGTGTCTATTAAGGGTTTGTTATCTGCACTTCATATCTCCTGCTCTGTGCTGTGTGCTTTTGTTCAGTGCAAAAAACCCCTACTTGCTGCGGCAAAAAAAAAGCATGTTCCCCGGGGTCACACGCGCCCTCCCTGGCATTGCTCCAAGCCCCCCCCGGGGGTGCGCCCCACTATTTGAGAAGGACTGCTATATATGTTAACAGTATCCATTGTGGCATTTTAAAAGTTTCTTTTAGACTAACTTTGGAGGATTTTTAAAATAATTAATAAAAAGAACATAATTCAAGCATAGTTTAATGTCCAATCACAATACAATTAGACCACAGTATTTCCTGTGAAGAAAGAAACATATTGTTACCCACAACCTACCAGCTAGAAGGTATATGCATGCACTGACAGATACAGGATACCAAAATATGATTCAGTTAACACATTGCATGGAATATTGTGAATCTGAACATTGCAATGTGTAATCTTCCATTTGTGATTAATGCATTGTTGGAACTAAGCCAAATAGTCAATTAAACAATCATTAAGACATTCGGAAGACAGAGGAAAATTTATATTGGTGGATTTTAAAAAGAGATGCATTAAAGTAAGATATTTCAGATATTTTAAAGCTACAGAATAGAAATATATGAGATTCCACCTCAGACATTGTGAATGGGTGGCACCACTTTTTTCTGGATGGAGAAATACAAAACTAATGTAGATTATGGTAATTAATCTAGGAGACTCATTTCCGCTGCCTAATTCAACATTTGCATATTTTGCCAACTATACTGTACTAATAATTGCTGAATTATAGCTCCCATACGTCTTCACAATTGGCCATGTTTGTTGGGGTTCAAATTGTCACACTGTCACAATTTGGATTTTATTTACTTCCCAAGACTGAAATCACTCACCATAGAGTCAGAAACTTCAGACAGGAATTTAAGTCAAATCATCTTTTCTCTATTCAAATTAAATTACTTGAGATCATCTCTCTCTCACAGAGAAGAGAGAGAGAGAGAGAGAATGAGAATTTAGACTAACTTTGGAGGATTTTTAAAATAATTAATAAAAAGAACATAATTTAAGCATAGTTTAATGTCCAATCACAATACAATTAGACCACATTTTTTAGTATTTCCTGTGAAGAAAGAAACATATCGTTACCCACAACTTACCAGCTAGAAGATATATATATGGGAAGCTATATGGAAAAATTTGAGATATTCGACTCTCAGGATATGTGAGCTGGATGTTCATGAAGGAGCAGGATGGCATTTATGTTGGAGATTGGCTGCTGGATGCTAGATTGTGGCTGGCAAAATCTCTCTGGAGAAAGGAGAGATTGTGAGATTGTTTACATGTACACCAGAGAGAAGATCTCATGAACAAACTGTAGAAACCAAGGGTTTTGCAGTCTGCTTATGAGTACAAATAATTGTCTGCGCTCCTGCATTTTGTACAAGCTGAAGCTTCCTGATAGTCTTGAAAGGTAGCCCCATGTAACAGCAGTCCAATCTGGAAGTGACTGGGGCATGAGTGACTATAGGCAGTTTCAAGATTCTGTTTATATTTTATAGTTAAGAGATGAGATGTGGGAAGAAGACAGCATTTGCTGTATTATAAGAGAAGGTGATAAGTTAACTAAAATTGTTTACATTTGCGATGAAGAGAAAAGTTATTTCTTAATCTTTTTCTTTTCTATTTTTCTTTTCTATTTTTCTGCACTTTCTAATTTTTCTTTTTACTCTTGTATTTTTATGCATGTATTAGTTTTTAACCTTTTTCAATTATAACCCTTAATAAAATTATTATTAAAGAAAAGGAAAATTTGAGGCAGTCAACTGATAAAGGTATCTCTTCAAAATCCTCTTTGTTCCGCCCCTGTTTATGTAGTAAAAGCTGTTGAGTCTCTCTGAAGGGGTAAAACATTTCTTTTGATAGTTCATACATTCCAAGGAGAGGAGATGTTTGCCTCCTTTTGTCCTTCAAGTGCTGGATGAAAGTAAAAAGACATCCCCTGATCAGATCAAAAAAATGCTTGTTAATCACCTTTCCAGTTTCTCCCAGTCTGTGTACCCATGTCTAAATGTTAAGCTTTATCTTTTATCCACGGCACAGCTATGTAACATTGATGCTGGCTAAATAAATAACTAATCAAAATTTTGAAATGAGCTGTTCACAGTTAAAAGAAAAAATCCCTGTGATCTTCTGCTATTTATATTTCAGGGGAAAAAGCAGCAACTCTGCTCATTTTTCTCCTGATCAGAATACTTAAATGGCCACTAGATGACAATGTTGATCTAGTTTAAGGACCATCATTCCTTGACAGAATTTGAGCAAAAGTTAAGCAAATGTGTGTAAGGTCTCCATATTTAATTATCAATATTTTGTCTTTCTTGAGAAATTCCAGCTGTCCTTTCCCATTTGTTTTTAAAGAGTGCTATTTCTCTCTTGTTAATCAGCATTTTGTACATTTACAATTGCAGAGAATTTGTTACAAACGTTTTCAGAAGGATAAAAACCCCAAGGGAAGATAGTGTTGCAGTTGGAAAGGAGTCAAACGACTCTTTTTATACAATTTTCCCACCACAGACAAAACATCAAATATTTGGAGTGCAGGGACAGCAATAGGAAATGGCAAAGGAAATGGCTTTGGAGATGACAGTGCAAGGCAAGGGGTTAAAGATGACAATGTCTTCCCTTTTCTCTCTTTAACGAGGACTTTAGCTTGAACAGCTATTGTTATTTCCTGCCTTTGGAGGGAATTCTTGATGTGATCCTGCTAGGCACTTCCTTTTCAAGAACAGCTTGAAGAAAAATACCCTAGCAATGAATAGTACCCAAACAATGAAAATTAGACTCAGTGGTTTTTTTATTGTATCATATTACATAGAATCACAAACTAAGAGGGGGTAACGTGGCCATTGAAACCAATATTCTGCTCACTGCCAGAATGCGAATTAAAGCACCCTTCCAACTAGCTTCCTCTTGAACCTACTCTGTGAAAGAGAGCCTATTACCAATACAATGGATGGTCTTTGTCATTGTTGAACTGATCTTACTGTTAGGAAGATATTTTTCTAACAATCAATCAAAATTTGTCTTCCTGCAACTGAAATCCTTTATTCCATATCTTGCAGTCTGGAATAATAGAGAAGGAACTGGCCATCTTTTGTGTAACATTTTTGGAAGCTGTTGTTATATTTTCCCTTGACCTTCTCAGAGAAGAACAAATTTGTATGATCCTCTAGTGAAACATCAATTCTCGCCATAGTGGTGAAATCCAGTCAATGGTTTATCAAACGTCTGTCCATGCTTAAGTATACATGCTTAGGAGTAAGTGCCATTAAATATGGTAAGAGTGCATTGTAAATTATACAGACTGGGATTCTGTTAGTGGAAGAGATGCATTAAAAAAATTGAAGCATTGTTGATATAGAATATCTTACCCTAGCATAGGGGGTCAACCTATTTTTCAAAGCACCAAAAGGCAAGGCAAGGAACAGTGGATGGAAACTAATCAAGGAGAAAACCAACCTGGAACTAAGGAGAAATTTCCAGAGAGTGAGAACAGTTAACCAGTGGAATGGCTTGCCTTCAGAGTGCTCCATCACTAGAGGCTTTTAAGAAGAGACTGGACAGCCACTTGTCCGGAATGGCATAGGGTCTCCTGTTTGAGCAGAGGGTTGGACTAGAAGACGTCCAAGGTCTTCCAACTCTGTTATTCTGTTATTTTCTGTTATCTTTTTTCTGAGTCCATCATCGAAATTTTGATTCAGATTTTATTCATGAGTACCAATTCTTTAGTGATTCACAGGAGATATAAATTCTAATGAGATGAAATGAAATACTTAATTTCATTTGTTGGCCACTTGGAATCCTATCAACAGTATATAATGGTCCCTGGGTGGACTGACTAATAATAAAGGGAGCAACATCTTCAAAGCTACATTTCACTGGTAACACATGCTCTATTATCTACCTTATAAAATAAAATAAAATAAAATATTTTTGGTAGTTCTAAGTTATTTATTTAAAATGCTTTTAGACTTCCTTATAATGTGAAAGACATCACTGGTGGATTCCCACCCGCCCCCCGGATAAATATTACTATTTTTTATTTTTCAAGAGTCAAATTTGGGTAGAGGTAGTTTTTATTAATTCAATCCTCTCACTTGAAATAATTATATCTTCCCTTAACCTTCTCAAAGACGAACAAATTTGTATGATCCTCTAGTAAAACATCAATTCTCGCCATAGTGGTGAAATCCAATCAATGGTTTATTAAAGGTCTGTCCATGCTTAAGTACTGTATACATGCTTAGGAGTAAGTGCTATTAAATATGGTAAGAGTGCATTGTAAATTATACAGACTGGGATTCTGTTAGTTGAAGAGATGCATTAAAAAAATCGAAGCATTGTTGATGTAGAATATCTTACCCTAGCATAGGGGGTCAACCCAGGGGTGAAATCAAGCAGGTTCTGACAGGTTCCGGAGAACCGGTAGCGGAAATTTTGAGTTGTTCGGAGAACCAGCAAATACCATCTCTGGCTGGCCCCAGAGTGGGGTGGGAATGGAGATTTTGCAATATCCTTCCCCTAGGAGTGGGGAGGGAATGGGGATTTTGCAGTATCCTTCCCCTGGAGTGGGATGGGAATGGANGATTTTGCAGTATCCTTCCCCTGGAGTGGGGTGGGAATGGAATTTTGCAGTATCCTTCCCCTGCCATGCCCGCCAAGCCACGCCCACCAAGCCACGCCCACAGAACCGGTAGTAAAAAAAATGGATTTCACCACTGGGTCAACCTATTTTCCAAAGCACCAAAAGGCAAGGCAAGAAGCTAACCGGTTTATTTTATATCATATGAACCAGTTGTAGATATAGCTATGGATACCATACATAGGAACCAGCAATGGACTGGAGAAGGAAGATAAACTGAAGCTCAGCCCAAAACAATGATATTCAGTCTACTTTGTACAGGATTATGTTTTTTCTTAAATATCAATATGATAGAGAGTGGAGTGGTGCAGTGGCCTAGAGGTGGAGCTCTCGCCTCACAATCAGGAGGCTGTGAGTTTGATCCTAGGTAGAGGCAGATATTTCTCTCTCTGGGCACACTGAGAATACAGTATATCTGCTGAACAAAACTCTGCATTGGTGACAGGAAGGGCATCCAGTCATTAAAACAGTCTGCTAGCTCCATTCAGTTGCCCAGACTCCACCCCACAAGGGATTATGGGGTCATTAAAAGAAGATGATGATCAATATGCTAGAGAGTCAGTCTGGTGTAGTGGTTAAGGCATCGGGCTAGAAACTGGGAGACTGTAAGTTCTAGTTCCAATTTTGGCATAAATCCAGCTAGGTTACTGTGGGCCAGTCAGTTTATTTTTGTCCTAGGAAGGAAGCAAGGCCAAATCACTTCTGAAAAACTTTGCCAAGAAAACTGCAGTTGTCTAGGCAGTCTCCGAGAATTGGACACAGCTGAATGGATGGGGGGGGGGGGAAAATCCTGAAGGATTATTCATATTTACTGGGGACTAAATTTCACGGAATACAGTGTGATATTCTCTCCTCCTTGGGCTCTCTCTGGGTCTTACATTCGGCATGGGATATGATCAGGCCAAAGCTCTTATTAAACATCATATGGCAGATACAGAGCGCCAAATGCACCTAGCCAGGTCCCCAACCTTTATTGCCAGTGAATCCAACAGGCACTCTTTTCCAACCACACACTTAACCAAACTCAAAATACCTAACTACCAGAGGACCTTTCCACTGACACCATGTCACGCCCTCCCCACAGCTGTCCTGAAGGCTGATACAGGAAAATTCCCTACCCGGAGAGATAGTGTGATTCTGGACATACAGAAACAATAGAGCACGTGTTTTTTTTCAGTGCCTGTATTACAGAAACATTTGTGCTAGCCTCATTTCACCATTACTGTATAAATATCCTGGCTGCACAGAACAAATTTATATTTCTCTTCTGCTTGTAAGTATACCATAACATACAGTGTTGTCAGGTTCTACTCAGCAGTGTTTAGAACCTGTCAGATGATGACCTCTGCTTCAAACTAACCTTAATGTGTATTTGAAGTGTTAGTTAAGAGTGATATTGTATTGTATTGTATTGCACTGCACTGCACTGCACTGTATTGTATTGTAATAGATTTAGTTAGCCACATATTATTTTTTTGTATTTATCTAATGTTTTTATCCCTCCCAGAGATTTGTTTACGCACACACACACTCATATTTTTGTTTTAAAATTTTGTGTAATCTTTGTTTTAATATTGTTTAGGTTTTTTTAAAAAAATATTAATTTTTGGTATCCTACATTGCTTATGCAGGTCTATAAAAGTAGAAAGATTTGATCTGTGACTTTTTTAAAAACACCCCTCTCCCCCCCGCCCCTGTCACTTCAGTTGACAGGCACTCCTGATAAAGACACATTCAGTTTAAGAATAGGTAGGCAGTGCATACTTATAAGCATCTTTTTTGCATGAAATCTAATGTCCACTACAGCACTGGGATAGGTGTGTGTGTGTGTGTGTGTGTGTGTGTGTGTGTGTGTGTGTGTGTGTGTACGCACATATAGTGCATCTGTGTCTCGGGGTGTCTCTGTGTTAAATTTGAATAGACTGATGGTTTAGCTTAGTTGAAGTCTTAGATATTTTATTCTTTTATTCTTCTGTTGTCTTTATGTTTATTTCATTTCTGCCTCAACTGGTCATGGGGAGTCTTAAACATCAGGATGTCTAACGAATGAGTAAGTAGTCCTGGCTACTTAGCATTCTGTGTTATTTGTCAAGTTGGCACAATATAGAGCTAATTAAGACAGATTTCAGGACATGTTGATTCAGGGAGCACTGAGAAAAATAGTGATAAGGTGCAGGATGCTGCCTAGCTTGCTGTACAAAAAACAGATTTTGCAGTGATTATCATTACCATTTTAAGATCATAACATCGTCGTTTGGTAAGGAGCTTTTTTGGTGATCTGTGCATGTGTGGTTTAGCTAATGATGTATGATTTGGCAAGTTTTGGGAATAACTTTATATTGCACAAAACAGATGGCCTTCCCTCAGCATTTAGGCTCTAATTATGCCATGTGGCTTTTGAACCATGTGGTATTCACTGATGCAGATCCCGCCTTGAAAAGCTGCCTGTTCCATTGCTCTGATATCAGGAGCCTGCAAGTAGCTGCCCAAACAATACCCATGCTGCTGTCTTTTCAGTGCTTTGAACCTGGCTGTGCTTTTCTGTGCCATCCTGTTCCTGTGACAGTTGACCAAATTCATAATATATAATATATAATTATTTTGTCAGAATCTTAAGCAGAAGGGAGAGGCATGCATACATATATTTTAAGAGAGCCTATACTGAAATCTTTACAGATTGTCGCAACCCAAGGCAGGATTGGATTGAGTACAATCTGTTAAATGCTAATTTAATTATAACAAGAAATGAATCTGTTTGTTTTTAACAATATGCAGTGTTCAGTACAAAGGTTTATTTCAAAAGATGCTTTTGATATTTTCAGCAAAAAAGACTGCTGCAAGGAATCTAAACATTAAACCTTTGCTGAATACTAGTGTTAATTAAGAATGTTTCACATAGGCCTGAAAAACTCCAGATTTTTGTAGGTCAGATCTGGAAGGTCATTTTCATACCTTTCAATTCTATACCTCTTGTCTTTCTATTTTGAAAAATAAAATAAATGATCCACCTAACCCTTCTTCAGCAGAGATTGCTGCTACATGGTTAAATTACTTTCAGTAGCAACTTAAGGTACGTATGCTTATTTAATAATAAGTAACAACAAAGGACTCTATAAAAAGGACAAGCAGAATGTGGAAGCTGATTAGTGACACTAGACACCAGACTTAGCAAGCATAGCTGGTCCATCCTCCCCCAGTTCCCCAGACATGTTGTATTTTTATTTCAATTATACTGATTATTTCTGAGTGGATACATATCATATTAGTATATTCTTCTTCTTTGTCCTCATGCTTTTGTGGGACAGGTGGGGGAGGATTCATTTCACTATGTGTAAAATCAGCAGTCCTGAAAATTTCACTAGGGTGGAAGCACTTTTTCAAACAGAAGCAAGTCTTTCCAGGATAGCCTTTTCTGAAAACTTCTTCACAAATAACTTGATGTTAACTTAAAGTCCTTACTAGTATTTCTTTTCATAGCTAGTTTGAAAAAAAAAATCACAATTTTTTCCCTTGTTTTCTTTTTGATATACCATTATTATCCATTTTTGCAGTCCTGATATGGTAGCCCTAACTTAGCCTTTGCAGGTACCATGATAATACCGGTAGCAATAGCAATAGCACTTCCCTGTAGTGCTTTAAGCACTCTGAGAGGCTTACAGAGTCAGCATATTGCCTCCAGAAATCTGGGTCCTCATTTTACCGACCTCAGAAGGATGGAAGGCTGAGTCAACCTCAAGCCCGTCAAGATCAAGCTCCAGGCTGTGAGCAGAGTAGCCTTCAATACTATATTTTATTCACTGTGCCACCAGGGCTCTAGTGATATTTTGTTACACTGGTACTGCAGTGGGGGAAACCTGTCTTTGAACAGCTGTAATTTATTAGTCCTGGAAAGCACTAATAACTATAGAAAGCAATCACTTTTGTCATTCCAATCATATACACACTTCTCCCCTCCCCCGCCATTGTCCTGCCCTGCCAGTGTTACCCGTTTTACATTAAAAGGTGCTATCTAAAGACTTTGTGATTCACATAAACCGTATCATTATTTTGCCAGATGCCTGTTACCATAAAACTGTCTTGATCTTTTACTGTTGTCTCAAGGCTTTGCTTATTTCAATCTGTTTTTTGGTATGCATTTTATACTGCCAAAGCCTGACTTTAGTATCATCTTACTTTGTTCTTGCCGTTACACTATGCCATGATTTACTTTGCAATTTGCTTTATTCCTGATTTAATTCATATAACTGGCTGGGCTTGCATAACATAATGATAAGCTATAATTTACAGATCTTGATACTCAATTAAAGTCAAAAACCTTTTGGTTTAATGTGACATGTAAACCTAGTCCTATATTAGCTAAATAACTGATCCATCTATTTCAATTTGTTAGACTAAACTTAAAATTTCTATATATTTTTTTCAGAGTGTATATTATATGCAATGTGTTTAGGCACATTAACCACTCACATTTATCCACATTTGGTGCTTTCAATTTCATATGGCAGTTTAATATTCTTGCTAGTCTGTAGAATTGCCAGGGGACAAGATCTTGTAACCATAGGTTATTCGGGGCTGACACATCTTGCTGTGTAGGGGGACACATTACAATCTCAATGTTTTTCACATCTCCAAACCCCTTTGTATTCTTTCAGTACTGACATTCCACTGAGCACAATCTTATATGTAACATTGGGTATTCTAACTCATCATCTGTTCTCTTGTATCCATGGTTTCAGCAACTTGCATGATACTATCATTCCTCTGTTTTCTAGTCTTTGCAGTCTTTAAAATAAAAATAAAAGTAACAAGGACCTTTCTTTTTCAGAAAAGATGTGCTTTCATTTCCACTCATTCAGGAGTGCTCTGAGAACAGCCAGTTCCTAAGCAGCAGGCCTAAATATTGTGATTAAGATCATCAGCTATGTTTGAAAGACAGAGCAAGTTTCTTAATATGTCCTAAGAGATCATCTTTGCCTATCTGGGCGTTGGCTTCTGGATTTTTTTATTTCCTGCTTAACTTTTTTTTATTGTCTTCTTTGAATGGCATGTAATTGTGTGTAAAGTATTAACACCAGGCAAACAATCAAGCAGAAAACAATACCCTAATCAAGGAACTACCAAGGAGGAACACCCCCACCAACCAACACTAGTAGGGCAAGCTACTGTCCATAAATAGGAACCTCCCCATCCCATCATTACCTAGTTTGGGTAATGAAACATCTGCAAGCAAACACCAGGCACAGAGCCCATCAAGGACTCCATAGTTTCAGCTCTGAACTGCATATATTCTTTTCTATTGGAAGATATGACTGCCTGATATAGATTCTTAAATGAAACCATTTCACGCTAGTATTTTGAAGCAAATGGCACTTAGGTTTTCTTGTTCACAGTCATATAATGCAGGTGTCCCATTCACAGAGCAAAAGATAGTCCACTTTAGAGCTATGAGAGAAAGCTATTGTCCCATCTTCTCCACCTGGGAACTGTTATTCAGGTAGGAGAGGCTGCTTCATATTTTATCACTGTTCCAACCAACTTCTGGTCCTGTAGTAAAGATATTCTCTCCCCATGACATTCCAAATGTTCAGCAACTGGGTCAGCACCTATCAGCACCTTACTTCTGGATGGCTTATCCCTACTATCAAATGCTACCCGTAAAGTATGTTCTGTGTAAGCAAGGCCTCTTTTAAGGAATAAAAGTGAGGTAATGGCAGCTAAATTCTGAAGCATACCTAAATTTTCAATTTTTTAAATTTATATATAATCCAAATTTTCTTCTAGATTCTAAAAACATAATTAGAAGTTATCAAAATATTGTGTTACTTTGTAATAATTCCATTAGAAGATATGTCTTGAAATTTCCAGAGTTGTCTATGGGCATATTGATCATCAATAAATGCAGTAGTCTGGCCAATTAGTAGACATATCTGCACATCCTGCATTGAGTGCCAGTTTGTATAGTTAAAATTTTCATTTATTGATCAAATTAACAAATTAGCAAATCTGTTTCGATTCATTACACATCTAAAAATTTCTTATTATTATTATTATTATTATTATTATTATTATTATTAGTTTTATTTCTATGCTGCCCAACTCCCGGAGGACTCTGGGCAGCTTACAACAATAAAAACATTATAAAAATATAAAAACTATCAACAAGAAACATATTAAAAACATTCAACAACAAATTAAAACCCATACACACCGTTTCGTGGCTGGATCTTGCCAAATTACAGAGGCGAGATCAACGGCCCCAAGCCTGCCAGAACAGCCAGGTCTTCACGGCTTTCCGGAAGGCCAGCAGGGTGGGGGTGGTCCGGATTTTCCCAGTGCAATCCAAAATGCTGTTTTTAAACTATAAAACCATATATGCCTTTGCACCTAGATACCAGCAGAACTGCTTTCTCTAAGCAGAATTTTAGAATAGACTAGAATAACAGAGTTGGAAGGGACCTTGTAGGTCATCTAGTCCAACCCCTTGCTCAAGCAGGAGACCCTATATCATTTCTGACAGATAGCTGTCCAGTCTCTTCTTAAAAGCTTACAGTGATTAACTTTTGAAGGCAAGCTATTCCATGGGTTGATTGTTCTCACTGTCAGAAAATTTCTCCTTATTTCTAGGTTGAATCTCTCCTTGATCAGTTTCCATCCATTATTCCTTGTCTGGCCTTCAGTGCTTTGAAAAATAGGTTGACCCCCTCCTCTCTGTCACAGCCCTTCAAATATTGGAACACTGCTATCATGTCTCCCCTGGTCCTTCTCTTCACTAGACTAGCCATGTCCAGTTCCTGCAACCATTCTTCATATGTTTTAGCCTCCAGTCCCCTAATCATCCTTGTTGCTCTTCTCTGTACTCTTTCTCGAGTCTCAACATCTTTTTTATAGTGTGGTGACCAAAATTGGATGCAGTATTCTAGGTGTGGTCTTACTAAGGCTTTATGGAGTGGTATTAGTACCTCACTTGATCTTGATTGAATACCTCTGTTAATGCAATTTAGGATTGCATTGGCTTTTCTGCCGCTGCACACTGCTGGCTCATATTTAATTGGTTGTCCATTAAGACTCCAAGATCCCTCTCACAGTTACTGCTATTAAGCCAGGTTTCACCCAATATATGTGAATTGACCTGCATGAGACAATTCTCCTAGGAGAAACTGCTGATGATACCCCATTTTCATGAGATAAAGGAGACTGAGGCGAGAAAAAGTTGTTTCTCAATTTTGATATGGAAAAATCTTCTCTGGAACTAGCCTGATGTCTTTCTGATTGCCTTCTATAATTTGATTAAGTTGTAGCTGTTCTGGAGAACATTTGGGGATTGATTTTCTTTTTTTGTCATCTATAATTATTGTCTCTATTTTCTGTTGAATGATTGCTCCTTATTATTTTATTGTACTATGACCATTGTATGGGAT